>JAVQJF010098615.1:0-15374 GCA_036023855.1 Gadopsis marmoratus | reverse complement strand
AAGGAACACATTGAAAACACATCAGATCTCAATGGGAAGAAAAATCATGCTGATATCTCTACTGGTATGGACTGGGTATTGCGCTTAAAAAGTGTTCCTTTAATTTTTTTGAGCAGTGTTTATATATATCAGGGTTGCAACAGAGCCATCGTCCATTTATACAAAAAATACTGCAGAATTTGATTCACAGTAGATTAGGTAGATCTGCACAGAACTGAAATCACCATAAATCTTTGAAACTACTGCAAAACCATTTCACATCCCAGAGCAATATTGGTCCTGTTGGAATTGAGAGCGGGGGCTTCAGGCCAGGATTAGAGCCGATAGCCCTCAGGTCATCATGGAGGATGACCGCTTGTGCTAAGACGGTACATTGCCAACTGGCTTTTAGACTTGATTCCTCCAATCTGACGTACCCTAACCTTGGCGGCTGTCAGTCAGGCTGGAGGACTGTCCTCTCGCCTCAGAGTTTATGAGAAAAGATAGGGTGTCTGTGAGATTATTCCTCCTTTCCAATACCACATTAGCCCCTAATCTCCTGCCTCTCTCGGCCCATTCTCAACAGGATGAGGTGTCGTTAAGGGCAGCGACAGATGGAGAGAGGGATGGTGGAGGACTTTGCTGGAGGAGGAGTAAATATGTCAATCACTTGAAGCACTGAGAAGAAAGTCAACAAGCCAGCTCTCTTCCTCTCCAACATCTCTACATCCAAAGTATTCAGAGACTCGCAATACACAAGTGCTGGATAGTTATTAAGCAGAATGAGTTTTAAAAAAAAAAGTTTTCTTAACACACAGGTTTTCATGTGCACCACCTGTATTTCAAAAGCATTTTTCATCAGGTCGAATAACGAGGCAAATGTGCAGAAAATCAAGGACTCTGATAAGTGGATTCAAAATAGAATGCTCTTTGACTTTGATTTCTCAGTGCATTAAGTTTTCCTTAAATTGGCCATCATGAGAAGGATTATGCCACCAGTCAAGATCTATTGGTTTATGCGAATAGTCACTTGATAGGCCACCCCCGACTACCTCGGCTGGATATATCAAACAAGATGAGTGCATCCTGCAGTCAAAGTATAGCCGGCAGCTCAATGTTCATCACGTGATATTATGTGCTCTGCTGTATTCTGCTGTAGTAGGTCCTGAAACAACATCCAAATATAGACAATGTAGGTTAATGTGGAAGTTGATTAGATTAGGCATATGTTGTGCAACTCCAGTCTATGAGGCATCATGATTATTGCAAACATGGTTCAGATTTTTTCTATTTTAAAACCTTTGGATTCTTTGCCAAAGGTTCCCCTCGGTGCAATGCAAGAAAGGGAAAATCAAAAAGTCAAACTTCTAGCACAGCCTTAATAATTTAGCAGTCTTCCACGGAACTAGGAACTCATTTAGATGAGGACAAAAGGCACTCATGCGTCGCCCTGGTCGAATCAAAGGCAAATCATTAATTCTGAGCCTCCTGTTGTAGCCAGATCTGGTGTTTTATTGCGACTAGATTTCCTTATACTGTCTTCCAGAGTCAAAGAGAGTGCTGAGACAAAGCAATTCTATTTCTCCTGCAAGGGCACTGCAGAGCCCAAGTTTAAATTGAATGCCCCAAAATAACCATTTAATTATGTGGCTATCAGAGAGGCTTTCATGTTTTCCAAATGAATCAGGCCGAGTGCGATAACCAATTCTTTCATCGATGCAAAGCTGAAAAAAAATAAAAAAAAAAAAAAAAAGAAGTCCTCCTCGCTTCTATCAAAAGTTATAGGAAGCCACTGAAATGAGCTCATGTACCAGAGACATTAATTATATTTCTTATAATTAGGCAGAATATCCCCAGATCACCCCGATCCCTGCCAGATAAATTTAATTAGTGGACAAATCGAACGGCACATGCAGTGTCCATATCTTCATAAAGCAGTCCTTCTGAGGCTGGAAGATATCTCAGTTTTTAATGTTTTAACGTCGAGGTATGGTTAGACACAAATATCCAGAAGATATTATATAAAAGAGCAATTCATTCTGAATCAAAATATGGAGCAATAGCAGCATTTCACAGACAAACTATATGACTCCATGTGGTCATCACATGCTACAAAGCTCTCAAATGTTTTAATTTATAAATACTCAGACACATTCAATGCGTGTCAGAGCGAATCTGTCATCGAGTGGATAAGCTTGTGATTCATTGCATGAAGGCTGCCTATAGCTAATGAATTACTGGCACTGAATATATAACTGACCACCTCTCCATGATGAGAGATAAGGCTGACTTTGAAGACTGAAAAGTTAATTAAACTTGGATTGTGGAGGACTTGCCTTTGCTGATGGCACAAAACATAATAGATTCATTGATTACTTTTGGATTTACAAGTAAATTAAGAGTAAATTAAGGGAAACCGATTTCCAATGTTGTCTGAATATGTTAAAAACCAAGTATAGTAAACAATAGAATGCAGAATTACATAAGATATAAATGATCCTGTTTCTTAACAAGACTGAGTCTTCAGTCGCGGCTCTACTAGCGGCTCCGAGAGGCAGCAGTGTTTTGAACTAAATGCTAATGCTGGCATGGCAACATGCTGGCATGGCAACATGCTCGCAATGACGACGTTTAGCAGGTATAGTGTTTACCATATCGCATGGTAGCATTAAACACATTAAACAGAAAATATAGCTGAGGCTGATGGGAATATCATTAGATTTACAGGAATTTGGTCATAAACTTAAGTATTGGACAAGTAAAAATTTGGACCTGATGATGCACTATAGAGGAAGAGATAAGGGGGTTAGTGTGGAGTGAGAGACGATGAAAAACATTCTGTACATTATGAGACTACGGCGGAAGAAATTAATCTATAGCAGGGCACCATACATTAGTTGTTGCTAATGAATGGGAAACACTGAACTAATAATAGTCAACATAGGCCTAACGAGAGTTAAAATAATCACTAAAAAATACTTTGAATACAATATATACTAAAATGAACTGTAGTAATATAACCTCTCGTACAATCTGTCTTTTATTAATATTTCTGGGCATAATCATCATCAAACCTTCAAACTACTCCATTAAACTGACAAAACAAACCGGTCACCGAGTGGCTGGATCAGCAGTGCCGGATGCTAAACGGCATCTGCCGAGTCCAAACATCCAAACCTACGGAATCGCTTACACACACACCACACTTTACATACAGCATGTCTAATGACTGAGCAGTTCACAAGGCTGATGCTAAACTCAATTATGGAAAGAAATGAGCCATTTCCAGAAACCAAAGCAACAGAAACACCAATCTTGTGGTGTTTGGGCAGTATGCTGATGTCATGTAAAAATGATAACTTGCTTTAACGATTTTCTGCAGTCTGCAAATATAAAATTGGAGAGTAGACCTATACTTTGCTGAAGTCATTATAAATTTGAGAGATCATACACTTGTCGATGACAAAGAGTAACAAATACTTTATGATTTGCTGTTAGTCATTTGGGGATGTTGTAAGGTGGTGATGGCTAAGAAACTCTGTTTTACTGACAGTTAATAAATAAAACTGCACAATTAAATAGTCCAAAAGAGGTGATCCGAGTTTCCTAAAAAGGATCATATCTACCGTCTCCTCTCGGTGTAATGTGAGCTGACAGAACAGGCGATTTCAACTCTACTTCCTAGCATGTCTCTCTCTCGGGAACACCGACAAACCTGTCAGATCCATTTGTCCTAATCAGATCTCAGTGGGATGGGTCGGCTACTGGAACGTCACTGGGAATAACGCTCACACTTGGCGGTAGCACACTGGGAAGTTGAGCGTTTGTAACAACAGCCTGTACCCTCTGCACAGCTACACTGTCCCTCTTTGACCTTGATGTTGACCTGCTATCGTCTTCCACTGCTCAGAATCAGCTTGTTGCTTGGCATACCTGATCTGTGCTCATCTGATGTGGCATTAGGGAGTCTGTGCCTCTGAAATTTGACTGGAAGCTCTATAAGGCAGCTGTACACGTTGGTGGAAAATGGCAATGACAACTGAAAGCTGAAATTTAAACTTAAATATCAAGAAATCGTGTCATGTGTCCTAAATAAACTGCACCTGTGACTTTTCTTTTAAAAACACCAAATGATGGATTTAGTGAGTCCTGGTTGGTTTTCACTAACTGCTCATAAGGAGAAGTTTTAATGTCACTCTGCTGCTTCAATTTATGCCCCAATGTGGTTTCAATATATGACACCAAAATTTTTATTTAGGCAGACTTGGTAAATTTACTTCATCAAACTCTGTTAAACAAAACAGTGCTAAAGATTTTGAACTTCTGTAGCTGGCAAGCTAATGGCTAACACACCCCCTGACATTTTGTTCTCAGTATCGTAAAAAAATGTATTTAAGAAAGTTATTGAAGAGCGGGGAACGCTAGCTCACCAACTGTCAGTGAGCTTGCTGCCAGTTAGCAAGCTCATTAGTTTGACTCTTGTCTCAGCTGTCTTACAACTGTTTGTAGTCCGACAGAGGAAGTTACATAAAGGTGGACTGTGCAACACAGCGGCTAAGCTACGATCGCTTCCTCTTTCTTATTTTTGGACTTGCCGGTTCTCTAGGTCGGCCCTGTCAAGACCGCTTGCTAATGGTTAACTGTCCAAATTTGCGTGTCAAAGTTGACCAAAATTATTAACATTGAAAATGAAATTTATTGATTTTGCAACCAATTTTCGCCATTTTTAAATGTGTGACTGGGACTTTACAGATCCACAGCTCTCCACAGACGACACCAAAAAGAAACAAACTCGCATTGTAATTTGTTAATTACTTCTCACACACTAATCTGTGCACATATAGCCAACCGGAGAGTGAAACCGGACTTTAATTAACCTTCCCGTCCCTTTCCGACTTGTCCAGGTCAAGATTGATTTCCTCTCTTTGCCAATCCTGTCCCATCCTGGTGCCGTTCACATTTCATTCATTCCTTTTCAATACCAAGTCATTGTTTTTCATGTTGAGTAACAGAGCTATTATCCAAAAAACAACAGGCAATGTATATGTTTAAGTGATAAGTTCAAGAGCCAGTGTGCAACAGATTTTCTGCTCTGACAGACAACAGACTGAACCTTCTCTGTGATAGTGCTAAACTGTGAAGGGTGCTTTACTCTGACACTGTGTGTCCTTGTTTATTTCCCTGATTAGCCTAGAGCGGCTATAACTACACTGATGACAAGATGTTATATGCTGGGAGTGTCTTAAAATTGGGAGACACTGGTATTGATCAACAACCCTGTCAACCCTTCAGATATAATAGTCATTTTACTGCTAAAAGGCAGTAAAAATTACATTATCGCTTTAAAAAAAAAAAAAAAGCATGCAGCAAAAATGAATTCTGGCCGCTGGGTTCATTTTTATGCACCTATAAGAACGGTAAAGCACAAGGCAAAACTGATTCATTACTTATGACTGAATATTGAAACAGGAATAATAACATAATGAGGCTAAAGTGTTAGGACTACTAAACTGGAAACCTAAGAGGTTTAGTGGCAACAATTGTTAATGTAGACATTTTGTGGCTGTTTGAAGAGTTCCCTTTCATGGATTTGAATAGAGCCAAAGCAGCTAAAAACAAATATTTCAGACTCTCAACAAGACAGCTGTTCTGTGACGCAACTTCACCAGAAAGTTTCAGCAGAGCACCAAATGCAAAGCGGAGCAGTCTTTCACCTAATGTGAACCTTAAAGAAGGTGTCGTACTTTTGGAGTCGCTTGTCATTGCACGACATTTCGTGTCAAGAAGCGACGGCAGAGGTGAGAGCGAGGCAGAGGGAAGGAAGTAACGCGGCGAGCCAATTAATTCCTGCGCGCCCATCTCCGATTGCGTTTGTGACATCAACACCGCCACAGTTTGCACCCTTACCCCTGCATCAGTTATGCAAATGGAAATCTCACATGAATGGCAGACCATCTTCAGGAAATGAGGATGGGCAAGAAGCAAAAATGAAAAATGGGGGAGGCTGAGACATGGGAGCCAGTCAGCCTTGAAATTATTTAATTTAAGTGGTGAGGAGTTGACTTTGATATGTTTGCATTTTAATAATAAACACTGCGGCTGCTTCAGGGGTCCAGTTACGAAGAAGTAGCATTATTGACAAAAAAGAAAAAAAAAAAAGACCAGCAGGCCTGACAGTCAACACTGATGCTGACGCTCATTGCATGAATGTGTGTGTGGATCTATAGTAAATAAGATGCTCATAGGAGTTTTTGGACTGTGGAATTTAATTTGCTTCCAGCGGGAAAAGGCTTCAGCCCATTATGTAGGATTTTTCCACATTTTCCAATATGGCAACTCTGGGGTGTGTATGCATATTTAATGAGGCCTTTGCCTCAGTGCGATTTTAAGACTGAGAATGATTTCAGTCTACTGTCATTATGAGTGATTGGGCTTCCTCATGGCACATTCCAGTTGGATGTGGCAATAACTATCTGTCTATCCCCCAAAGCACCACTGATCTTATTATGATTATGACTTTTTCATCCGCCGTATATTCAAAACCTGTCGCATGTCATTTATGTTGGATCTCTTACAAACTTGGGAATTCATCACACAGGAGTGTATGCATATAAGTAAGACGCTGTAAATAACTTAATAGCTACAGTACTGTACTGTGTAGGATCAGAAATGACTCAAACTGGTTTTGCAGGTCCTCCCAAAACAGGCGATGTCACTGCTGCGAAAACGGTTTGCATTTTCTACGGCGGTGGCAGAACACGAGCAAACCTTTGCGGCAAATTAATTCAATTTAATGAAAACGCTGCGTTCAGTCGATTCACTCATGGAGGTGAAGGAAAACGTGCTAATCTGTTGTGTCAAGGTCGAAATTGGTGGACTTTGACATGCAAATTTGTGATGTTTACCAGTAGCAAGCTGCCTTGGCTGTGACCTTTGAGAGAGTCCAAAACAGAGGCAGCCATACACTATTAGCTGTGTTGCACCAAGTCTGCTCTGCTTTAGTATAAAGTGCTCCACTAAAGAGCCATGATTTTCACATAGTTAGGAATCTATATACATACATGTCTCTTGACTAAACAGACTTAAAAAGCATTGAAATCAGTTTCCAGACCTTAGAAGGTATTAAAAAGTCTTAAATATTTTTTCTTGCCTGCCACAGTTTCAGTCAGCACCATCGGAGCTATAGCAAACACTTAAACTACTGCTAGCTGCAGCAGCTACAAAGCTAATTGTCACATAATGTCAAAGTGTCGACTTTAGCAAAAACTGAAATTAACTTAAGGAATAAAATCATTTCTAAGTGGTTAATTACATCCATCTTATGTCACTTAGCTGGGTCCAGGTCTAACTAATCAAATGAATTATGTCATTAGGAAATATTGTTATAAACTGTTTGGAAGTGCTGAAAAGAGGTCACATTATAATAAATAGTTCCAGGTGTCATCAGCTAAAATTAAAAGTTGGCCGATATCGTTTTCATGTCCGGGGACATCCCTGGTCTGTAAAGATCCAATAGGTCATAATGAGCGAGCCGTCCCTCCCTCTCAGCCGCCACACTCGTGAATCGCTCAGAGGAATAGGTCATCTCGGACTGTCTGTAAGATTTACTACCCTCCATTTCACGTAGAGGCAGTAGAGGACAAAAGAGTCTCTCTCATTGTCTATTGAGAGTTTATTCAATGCTGTACATTATGTGCCTACATATAATTCAATTCCCTTTGGCCAAAACTCAAGAAAGGATTTCTATTCATGGGCTGGAATATGATATTCAGTAAAATGTAATAACCTTGGCTGCCCTGGTGTCCTGAAATGGACAATCTCAAAATGTCACTCATGGAGTCTCCCCCCTCATTTCTTTATTTCCTTCCCTTTTTCCTCCTTTCTTCTTATTACAGTCATGTTTTGCATTTCTGTCAAATTGATTTCCATCCCACCTCTCTTATTGAAAATAACTATTTCTCCTTTTCATTCCCCATGTTCCTCTCTCTCTCTTTCACCATGGTTCTTTCACAAAATACAGAAGCCAATTACATAAAGCTGCTTGTCGCTGGACACATGCCTAACAATCTACGCTACGCGACACACGTTTCTGTATGAGACAAAATGTAAGAAACTGAAGTTCAACTGAATAGGCTGTTTTTTTTTTTTTTTACCAATTCAGTTGAGTCAGCTTTAAACTTGTTGTGTTCTGGTTCTTCAGTGTCAGAAAAGTACACAATATCTTCTTTTAAAGCCTTTGCACAAGGTTAAGCTATGCAGGAGCCACAAGAAAGCTGAAAGCTCATTGAAGTATTTGAGACAACATCTGTCTGTACGTGTTACTCACATCCCCAAATAAAGTCGAGTAGCCAGAACATTACGTGGCCAATGCTCATAGAGAAAAGAAACCTCTAATACATTTGGAAAGGCTAAAGCTAGTGGTTCGACAGGTTCTGCAAAAAAAAGAAAAAAAAAAAAAAACTGTCAACCAAACGACTTAGACAATATTGAGTTATGTGCCGTGTTTCCGATATTAAAAGTCTCCCTAAACGCAAAAAACTCACAATCTCTAATTTAAACAGCCAGAGTCGGGGAAGAGAGAGCATTATAAATTTAACACCTCCAGACATTGCTACCATTTACCTGTATATTATTCCATAATAAAACTCAGGCACCACAGCTGGAAAAGGTACCGATGTGTCTTTACATTTCAGAGTTATTTTACGCATTGATAATGAATCCTTGCCTTTGTGTGTCCATCTGTTATATGTATTCTTGCAGAGTCTGCACTCCGCAACCTGACAAGCACGGGCACACACACACATCCTATGAACAAGAAACACAATTTACTATGTTAATGGACTTAAATGCCATGAGACTTTTTAAATGTCACTGCACTCAATTTTAACAAAGTAAGTGCAACCAGGTGCAGAACAGATCCATACTGTTCTGGTTCAGTCTAGCTTTGTATACATGAATACTTCAAAATACAACGAACAAGACAGCAACTTTCAAACATGTATTATGGAATGAAACTAATTCAGGCGTAAAAACCCAAGCACAAATAAAATCGGTTCACCCTTCTCTGCCATTGGAGCAGAAAATTTCTCTTTACAGAAAGACAGATTACGATCCTGCCTTATGTTTACTGATGCTGATTGCACATGTACATCTTTGCACACAGCTTTAATAAAATATATTTTGTTGTCTTAGCCTATTTTCTGACTGAGCATTGAAAATGACACTGACTAAACTACTTTAGAACAATTTAGAAGCACTAATACTTGGATTATTAACTTTTTCTGCTTCCTCTGTGGCATCTCAACTGCATTTACACTTCACATTTGATGTCAAAGTGGCAAGGAACATGAGCTTATAAAACACGATGCATAGTTAAATGTTTAAATTGGTGACAGACCGAAATGTGTTCATTTTATTTTCAATAAAACATAGCTCTAAAAATGACTAAGAACATCCCCAACACCTCCACCTCAGTAGAGAAATGCAAGAATGTGTGAGATGTGGAGGAGGTCAAAGATGACTATACAGATGATCAAACACCTGGATATGGTATCACGCAGGCTACTTATGCTCCATGCAAACATTACATTCTAGATATGAACCGGTATAAGACATAAAACAGAAATATAAACCAAAACATTTTTAAGATGTTTGGCTATGAAAGGGTCAGAAGTGCCATTTGACGTCTGGCCTAGGTTTACAAAAATGGCCGGAAATGCACTTGACCTCTAGATTTGCAAGGCAAGTCGTTTTTTCCAAAACTAGAAAATTATCTCCGGTCTGCACTGCGTGAAAATGTGCTACACAGGATATGAGACTTCACAGTAGCCAGCAGCTGCAAGAGGAAGGCAGCGTGATGCATTCTCCTCACAGAGGTGGACCACAGGCTGGGAACTGTGATCCCTGAGGGGAAATTTCAAAGCAGCTTTGAGCTGATGTTTGAAGGAAAGGGTTAACTCTCAGCTCTTTGCTTTCATCTTCGAAAATGCTGCTGCTGCTGCCGCCGTTCAGCTCTGGAGGAATTACCATGTTGAGTCCCCCTATGGCACAACGTGTGTCACTCTCCGTATGTGCTGCATGCACTGTACGTGCATGCCAACATACAGTATGCCCACGCGTTTGCCTTCGTGTGTATAGATACGCACCTGCAAGCAGTTTGCACACATGTATTCTGTTGTATTTCTTCCTATAAAAAAAGGACAGAATATCCTCACATGAAGACACATAAGAGAAAATCCACCAAAGTGACGCACTCACTTCTTCTAGGTTTGTTGTTAATATGGTTATTATATTGTGATGAGGGTTAAGGCGACGGTGTACGTGCTGCCAAAACAAAGATAAATAAATACTGGCGGATATATTCAGACCAACATGTACTGTTTATTTGGAGAATGAAAATGTGCTGCAATGACTCCAATTCTTTGCGGAATCAATATCAGATGTTCCTTCTTGTGACAAAGTGTCATTACTTTTGAGTCACTTGCTTTTGTTTCAGTGCTAGCGTTTAATAATCAATTCTTGAAAATGTCTCGCTGAACAAATTAAAGGTTGTCTATGTCTTTGTGATGGATTCAAACTGGATTCCAACGTCGTTTACCCACGCCGTCTTCGCCGCTCTTTCACAGCAGCCTCCGTTATTATTCTGAGTTTATGTCAGTTTTATTTATGTTTCTGCCACCTCTTTATATATATATATTTTCTTCATCTTGACAGATTTGAATGAGTTCATGTGTTGATTCTGTTTAGGCATCTTCCTCTCGATACCTGTGGGGGTTTTCATGATGTAAACCATAACATTTACAGTATGTACAGTGTGTGTGTATGAGTGTGTACGCAGAAGGATTCAGAGCAGCTCCATCCCCTCATTTATAACCAAGCAAACAGCCTTACATCTGTTCATGAGGTGTGTGTTTGAGAACAAAAAACAAAAGAGAGATTGGCTGGATTCAAATATCAAAGACTCTTTTGAGCTTCCCGTTCACAGACACATGCCGCTTTCAGGCACAGCGATCTTTACCCGTCATGCTTAGGCTAAATCAAAGGCCTGTCACAAGCTGGCACTCAAGTGCAGCGCATCTTCTCCATGAATCAGTCGGAGTATCATTGAAGCCAAACTAATTTGTTAAAGTGTGAGGCGGGGAGTTTGGAAATGTCAAAGTGAGGTTTAAAAAAAAGGAAGAAATATCACATTATGAAGTAATTGTTGAGCCATTGGCATTTATCAATAACACCCTCACCACCTTTTGGGCCTGCTGGTAAAGTGTACGAACCGTCTCACTGAATACGGTGCTAAATAATGCAAATCTGTTATAGATTAACAAAAAATTAGATCACAACGAAGAGATCATTTTTAACTCTATACTGCAGGAGCATCTGGAAGGGATTAGACTTGGTATAGTAGCAGGTAAAGAGAAATATGGACGTTATGACAGGCTAGTCGCTGCAAGTTGCCTTCACTGCATACTACATGACAGCATCACTTAATTCCCTCTAAAAAACAAAGAATCCATCTGCCTTGATGGATAGAAAAGGATTTTATTTATTTTACTCATTAAGCCGGTGAGAGAAACACAGGGCTGCTCCAAAAGGCTCAACAGTATACGCTCAGTATTTTTGCTGATGTTATTCGATGATAACAAATGTGAGGTAAATACTTAGCTTCTGCATCAGAATACGCCTTCTGTCAAAAAACCTGGGTGTGTTGCTTTAGCCCCAATTCTGTGTTGCGTATTGGCAACGTTGGTCCAATCTTGTTTTTAACATTTCAGGAATGTGGGACGTCAACTGCAGCACTGCGCTCTGAAACCCATTACTTCCAATGGCTTGCACTGTGCCACGGCAGCTTTTAGCAGCGCAGCACTCGCCGAGCTTACCAAGTAAGTGGCAACAACAAGATGACGCAGTCCCCGCTAGAAGTTTTGAAAACGCCGCCTATTTCTCTCTGTCCTTTGTGACTTCCCCGAACACCTAGTCAGACGTGTGCCTCAACAGGCATAAATCAGAAAACTACTAACAAAAAAAGCAAAACAATAGAACATATTAGTCTTCTTTTAATGATTGATTGGCGACTAGTTTGGACCATGTATGTTCGAATGTACAAACTGTTACGTTAACATTTGTCACGTATTCAATTATTACTTTGTAAGTTTTGCCAAGTGCCATAAACTAAATATTATGAACTTTTTTATTAAGGATAACAACATGCTGTCAAATATAGTAGTTAAATATGAATTCACTCCACCAATGAGCATCTCTGTAACAGATGCCTTTTCTTCCGACATATACAATGCATCCTGCTGTAGAACATCCTGGAGCGGTGCGTCAAGTGTCAAGTCTCTAAAGAATGGTTTGAACCAAGCGGATTGGCTATGCGGGAATCAAAATCAAATGTGAATCCATTTCAGTGATAAGTCCAATTCCTGCCTGGGGAGTCGGCGTCATCTCCTCTCTCCTCAGTATGCCTCAGCAGCCGCATCCTGAGCCCTCTGAGTAATACGACACAGCGAGAGCGAGTTAACGCACAGTGAAAAGATACTGCGAGAAGGAAGGAGAGAGATACTGATGTGAGGAGAGGGAGAGTAGTCGGGTAAAGATAGTCGGCGATGAAGAGAGCAGAAGCGCAGGCAGAGAGATACATAACGGCAGACAAACCCCTCGTCCGACACTAAATCATGTTTGTCATTCTAGCAGAGAGAAAGAGAGAGGGAGAGAGAGAGATGCTTGGTCCCAGGGGCAGCTCCGACTCCCATATCTTGTATGCATCTATTCCCACGTTCTGAACATTTTTATGCCTGCATTTGTATGTATGTGTGGACGTTTTACAGCGTGCTTTAGCACAGAAGTAGCCACTGTATAAATTCAAACCCAAGGTAAATATTGTTTCCTCTACAACCGCATGAGGGGTGGACACAAAAACATTAAAATGGTCAGACAAAAACATGGGTTGTAAACAAATCCCCATATTAGGCAAACTTATTTTGAAGAGAAATCAAAATCGTTCCATTCATCAGTTTACAGAAGGAGCTCCGGGTTCAACTTTGACTTCCATTCTTGCTAAAGTTGTGTTACATGCTCCATTGGGTCACATTTCTCAAACACTACTGATTTATATATGTACGCTGATGGCACACAGCTGTATGTCTCCCTGACTGACTCCGTCAGCTCCTCTACAAGCCAAACTTGGTTGATTATCATCTAATATCCAGGGGTTATATATTTTACTCAAACCTATCATTTAACAACCAAGTATTCAGAATGGTACATTCATGCTTTCTTCAATGGAGGACAATATCTAAAACGAAATCATTTCAAACGGCTGCAGATCCTGAGAAAGTAATCCATGCCTTCATTTCCTTTCGGTTGGACGACTATACGCCTCTTTCCTCCGGCATCAGCCACAAGTCAACTGCTTGCCTCCAGCCCACCAACAATGCTGCCTCTAGGCTTTATACAAACCCTAGGAAGTCAGATCACATCACTCTTGCATCTTTACATTGGCTCCCTGTGAGGTTTTAGAATTGATTTTAACATTTCGCTCATAACTTGTAAGGCTTTGCATGGTCTGGCCCCTAGTTATTGTTGACATGTTAATGCCTTATGAGCCACAGCTTATGCAGACTGAGATCCTCGGACAGGTGTTGACCAGGACTTTATGGTCTGTGCCTCTCAGCTACATTTTTTTGGAAAGCCTTTTAAATTGAAACTATGTCTGTATCCTATTTTGGTCTCATTTTCCTATCTTTGTTTTACCGCTATATTCTGTGCTGTACTTTGATATTCTTGCAATGTTATTAATTTAGTATTTGTATCGTTTACTCTGCTGGTTTTACTATAAAAGCACTTTGCAACTCTGTTTAGAAACGTGCTATAGAAATAGTTAACATGGTGCCACAGCTCTACAGTAAGTATTCTTATAATGATCAATTTTTGATGAGACCATTTCAAAGATTGTTAATTCGACTTTGTTATTTGATTGCATCCTGAAGTGTTCCTGTTATTTTGTCCAACCCGCCTGTATATTCCCACTGGTGCTGTCAGCGTACAAGGCCCTTCCAAACCCTGTTCCTCTCTTCCTCGTTAAACCAGCATCTGCTGAGGTAAGAGGCCTAAAACCCCCTACCACACACACACTCACCCCTCCCCCCCGCACTGCATTCTCTTGAGCTTGCCATCTGCCACAGAGTTGGACAAGACCCCACTAACACGGCAGCCACACACACAAGCTTATACCCTCATTTCAAACCCTTGCAATTGCTGGAAAACATTTCCAGTACAGATGCACATGAATGCACACAATGCAATCACACACACACACACACAACCCAAAGTTAGCCAGGCTGAATATTTAATGAGGAGCCCCCCATGAACAAAACAGCTTGCAGGGTCATAATGGTTTTGGGCGAAGCCCCACCCCGCTGCACAGAGCCAGTGAACCCCTCCTCTCCATTGTGTGACTGGCCTGAAGAGGAGGAGACAGCTAGGGAGCACAGAGAGGGGAGGACAGAGTGAGAACAACAAACTCTAATTACTCCTCTGAGGCTCTTGGGCCCCTCCAGCATTTTCATTTCAGGAGTAAAAAAACAAAAGGGAGCACAGAAAGGAAAAGCGAGGATGGTGGTAACAGAAAAAAAAGACCCGTGCTGATTGAACATGAAACATCTCCCTGTGGCTTCCCCTCTGTATCCTCTCTTTTTTCCCTCTCTGCTTGTGCATAATGCCCCCTCACTTCCATTGCAATTGTTCATCACCCCTCGGTTATCCACAGTGAATAATGATGTTTCCTCCCGGAGAGAACGAGGCAGAGGAGCAAGCCTAAGGCCATGCATTCTGATGGTCTAAGCAGTCCCCAGTCACACTCTGCTCGGGCAAAATCAACAGTGCAGCAGGGAGGGAGGGAGAACGCCTGAGCCGCCTCCTGCATCCATATTCTCTGGGTGTTGTTTGTTGTGCTCATTATTTACAATCTGTATCACCCACAAGTCCCTCTGCATCTCACCCTCCTGCAAATATACAGGGAGGCGGGGCGAGAGAGGATCGGCGGACGACGGAGACGCTGCCGTCGTCGTTCTCACACACACACACAGACCCGGGCAAATTAGCAACATTATGTCTGCTCTCTGGGGACGGTCCCTCTTGCCTGCCCCTGCCATGCTGCCATCGCCGTCACTGTCACCCGGGCAGAGCCTGTGGTGGGGCAAAGCCACTTGAGGAGAGCTTCCTGCAAGAGAAGCTGAAGCTGAAGAGACAGCTGGGCCCCGGTCCAGAGTCTCCGGCTATTTGAAAAAGGGCTGCTCAGTTCATGGCAGCCAACCACAGTACATTTTGGGGGGGGGGGGGGGTTGTGGGTGAATTTGCATTGTTTCTTATTTTTTTTGCCAGTAGCTCCCAAAGATTTT
>JAVQJF010098608.1:0-37402 GCA_036023855.1 Gadopsis marmoratus | reverse complement strand
TTGGTTTCTTTTAATACCCCCCCCCCCCCCCCCCCAGGTACGGCTGTGTGCTGCAAAGTACAATCAGTAAGATTGAAGATAACAATAGACACAGGAAAACAGATCAGTGCATGCGTCAGTATCGCTATGTACAAGCACACAATGATACTTTAATGTTTGCTGTGTGTAAAAGTGTGTATTTCAGATCATGTAATAGTATTTTTTGCGTTCCGCTATGTTGGAGATGACGCCTTGCCAACACACCCCTGCCTGAGGGGAACTGAATTGACTAGAATCCCACATCCATTTCCAACTGGAAACAAATGGTGCTTTAAAAGTGTGCCTGTCCAGACTATCACCTGCCTGGAAAATATCATTGCCATGGTTACCTTTTTTCAGTAACAATACAATGTTGCTCTGAGTGCTCTTAGAGAAAACTACGGCACAGTATCCTCTCATTCTCCTGGAGCAGACATGTTTAATAAAGCCTCGTGTTGAAAATGAAGCGTGTTTTTCATTGGGTCTCCCAGAATTGCACTTGAACACGGTGACATGACAAAGTAGTTAATTTTTCGATGATTTTGCAGCCATTTCTGCTTCATGTGTGACATTTGCAGCTGTAGGAAGAACCGTTTCAGTCGTAAACAGGTTCCTCTGGTTTTTGGCTGCTACACAGCACAAAGCAGAAGCCTCCAGTTTTCCCATCCCCCTTCTGTTTCTACCACTCCAGCCCTCAGCAACAGCACGGCACAACAGCACACTGCTTGTAGTTCATATGGAATTGAAAACAACAGAGCTAAAGCTGTAAAACATGTATAAACATGAACTATATTACATTGACAAGATGCTGTAATATCTCTTTTAGGGTCAGGTTGACTAAGTAAATGATAAAATGTTCACGCAGTGTGTAAAACCTTGTATTGTACATGTTACGTGTCCCCACTAAAGTCCCTGACAGTTTTAACGCCTTGCTTGGAACAGGAAACATTGTGTGTGGCTGATAGCCTATCTGATGAGTTGTGTACAATGATGTCTACAATGAACACATTGTTATCTAACTGAAAACAGCATTTTACATTGACATTATGATGAGCACAGCAGTAGCACAGTATGTGCCGAACTAAATGTGCTCACAAACTGAGTGACTGAATGTTTAATGACTAGTTGTACATAAACAACTACACTGTACGCAGGGGAGCAAGCTGTTGGTTTCCCCAGTGTGAATGACCAACCTCCCTCAGGAACATTTGAGCCACTGATGATAGAAGGAAAATATGTCCACTGAGCTCCCCTTCAATCCTTGACTGTAGCAGGGGCATACCAGCCATCTCTGCTATTGTCAGCTGACGTCTCAAACACAGTGCTACTGTGTGCTCTGGCCTTGTCTGTCGCCTTCATAAGACAAGGACCTCCTGATGTACAGTATATTCAAACGTAACTTCTGCACAGCACCATCTATTAATATTATTCCACTTCCAAAGGCATCACAAATCAGATATGAAACATCCACGAGAGTGCCCCTAAGATCAAAAAGCTCTTTGGAAGCGAATATCAAAAGTCAAAGCGTGGCCAAAGGTTTGGGAAATTCAGCCATGTTTGCCATATGTTTTTGTCTCCTTTTTGAGATAAGCAGATCGTTTTTGAATCCATCACATCCAACCTGACATGTTCTAGTGTCAGAGATCAGGCTAATCTCGGAGGTTTAACAACCAGAAAACAGACAGGAAAGGCAGATTTGTTTGGTGAGCACATATAATGTATATACTCAAATATAACACAGACATAGAGTGGAATTACAGAATGTATAGAAACCAACCTTATAAAGAATATACTGTATGAGCTTTTGCACTATTCACTTCTCTCTCTCGAGGTGTTTTCAGGCGCCACCAGTCCTGCCTCCCTTAGCTTCTCCAGTCTCTGAAGGATCTCCATGATGTCAAACTGCCATTGTTTAACCTGCTGCACTGCTGTCACTCCCTCCTGTAACACAGTTCATACTGTCAGTCTGTTAGCGTGGGGGCGTATTGTACAGTATGTGTAGTGTTGAGATATGAGCCACAGCATGTTAGCTTCTTATGCTGCATGCAATCAATAAGTATCCTTCAAAGGAAGAGTTCAACATTTTGGGAAATACGCTCATTCACTTTCTTGTCGAGAGCTAGATCAGGAGATCAATTCCACTGTCATGTCTGTATTTTAAATGTGAGGCTACAGCCAGCAGGGCTCTCTCTTTTTTGTTAATTTAAATAAATGCTGAGCAGAGAAAGGCAGGAAAAAAGGAGGGGGGAGGGGGACATGCAACAAAGCTCCCCGGGATGGCGTGGATCTGTGGACGATGCAGTTATGTGATATGCACACTCTGGCTAACATTACGTTAGCATAAAGACGGGAAACACTGGGAAACAGCTAGCTAGTTCAAACATAATATTAAACATAATCTGCCTACCAGTTTAAAAGTTTCAAGTTTAAAAACATCAATTCGCCATTTTACTGGGGGATTGATCATGTGATTGGTTATGTCCAGCACAATTTCTTGGCTGGGACCAGTTGCCACCAACTAACAGAGAAAGAAAGTTATATACGATATCCATATATAACGTGTTAATTACTGAGATTTAGCTGTTTCCACCTGTTTCTAGTCTTTATGCTAAGCTAACCTAATTGGCTGCTGGATGCAGCATCATATTTTAAGTACAGATATGTGAGTGGCATTAAACTTCAACTCTAACTCTAATGAAAAAAGGGAATAAGCGGTTTAAAACCTTTTAAAATCACCCTTTAAAATCCTCTCCAAAGTAAACACATCTGGTGGAAAAACTCACGTGATTTTTTATTTTTGTGTCAGCCCCTGCAATTATGAGCTGCTTCACTATCCTGTATCTGTTGAGACGCACGGCATCATGCAGGGCTGTGTCCCCTTCCTGCGTGTAGCAAAAAATGTATTAGTGACAGAATTGAATAACAGATGATGAAAGACTGAGGTGGAAGACACTGTTGAGCTGCTGCCTACCCTGTCCCTGGAGTTGATTTTGGCACCACAGGACAGCAGGTACTCCACGATAGCAGTGTGGCCTGTTCTTGTGGCCACATGCAGAGGAGTGCTGTACAACTGCAATGTGGACATTGACATGCACTGTGACTGGGTTATTTGAATGCAAATCCACATACAAACACATAAAGGATCAACTGTATATCAGTGTATGGCCGATAGTATGTTCACGGATACACAAGTTTGAGCCCCGGTATAAATTCAGGCACAAATAAAAGGCACATTCACCTTATCTCTAACGTTCAGGTCAGCGCCGTGGCTCTTCAGGGCTTTGACAATTACCAGGCTTCCCCCTCTGCAGGCCCAGTGCACGGCCCTGGAGCCCAGCTGAAATACAGTAGCAGGGCCCTTTTCTATCAATAGTGCTGACTTCAGGCCAGCTTTAGTGGCTAAAGGCTGCCGCTTTGGTGTGTGAAAATAATGCTCATCATCATCTTAACAAACAAGCAATGTGCCTGCACGTCTTACTTGGTCTGTAAAGTTGATATCGGCTCCTTTTTCTAAAAGCATTTGGACAACTGCAGTGTGTCCTTCCAGAGAGGCACGATGTAGCGCTGTCCTCTTCAACTGCAAAGTTTGAATATATTGTAAGTGGAAACAGTTTGCTGTAAAGTGTCTGTTTTACTGTCACAGAGGGAGAGCATACCTCATCATGGACATTAGGGCTTCCGCCATCAGCCAGATACTTGTCTATCACATTCAGTTTGCCTTGCCTGGCTGCATTCATGAATTCTGCAGTATCCTCAGGCCCTATCTGTCCACACAGAAACACAGAGGGACAGAGATCCAAATATTATATCTGCTATGCACGTGAAGATAAGGTTCCTGAAAATTGTGGCTCACCACAGGGATTTCCGCAGACACTCTTGGTGAGACTGTCTTATTGATCCTCTTTTTCCTTTTGCACAGCTCTGTGATTTTCTCTCCTGTGCTCAGGTCCAAAATCTCACAGTGTAGGTCTTCGGAGACCCTCCTCACTCTCTCCTCTGCCTGGAAAATGACAGAGACCATAATAAGGTTGAAAACACTACTAGAAAAGGTGAGATGACAGAGGTACTATTGACTTGTGCAGCAGATGTGCCAAGTAGGCTAAGGGGTGTTGGTTGATGTTGCTGGGAATGGCAGTGTTAATGTTTCCTTCTCATATGCTGTTAATATGTTTTTACATTATTTATCAATGACATAGAGCTCAAAGGAACATGTATATGTGTGCATGTGACCCTTTATCTCTCTTTATCTTGTATTATTTTACTTATTTTATCAAACTAAAATAACAGTTATTTATTCTATAGATGACAAGCTATTGGTTGGTGTGTTCTTTTGTCTCTTGTGCATAAAAAGCCTTTGATTGCGTGTAACATATACTGTATATATATTTACATATTTTCATTCAACCACAGGAGATAACATGTGACAAATTTATAAAATTTTAGATGTCAACAGTTATTGACCATAAAAACCTCTTTTTGTTATTATTTTGTTTGGTGCATAAGGAATAAAAGTTCATCTGAATCTGGGGCAGGACAGACTTTTAAAGAGTAAAAGTTCATTTGTATGGCATCAGGAAATAAAACTTTCAGGTTTGATCACTTTTTCCAAATATGCTTGATATAAAAAGTTCCCCTAACAAAGTGCCTTTGTTAATTAAACTTCAAGTAACAAATCCCTTTACTTAAACAGGACTTTTTGATTAGTTACATGTAACTTCACTCAGGGAAAACACATTAGGTCAGGATGGAAAAGATATTTTCCTGCAAGAAATTTCATTTGGAGTGACATAGAGTCCTTGACTGAATGCATTCTATGTGTTTTTCGATGTATATCTGCTAATGGATGTTGAAGTAGGCTAACAGACATTTTCTCTTCATGCTCAGTGTTTAACTTCAATGCTGACATGTTTTCTGGGAAGTAACAGCTCATTAACACACGTCTTCACATAAGAAACCTATTCACAAATGTTTCACAAATCAGGGCTTTTCAAACTGTGATATTGTGGTAACAGTAACATTAAGAACTATAGACAGTCTGCTGTGCTGGGAAAAAGAACAAACCCTATTGTGTCTAATGATTATCATTCTAGGAGCCATACATAATGTAAGATACTGTGATATCAATGGAAAATTGTCACTTTGGAAACATTTGTATTTCTCTCACTTACCTGAGCTTCCTCTTCTGTTCCTGTTTCATGGTCCACCACACTGGCTGCCCACTTCTCAACCTCTTCCATCTCTGTTTGCAGAAAGTGTACAAAGATACAAAAAGAAAAACAACAGTCAATCAAGTAATTTCTTAACAAGCTAAAGCGTTTTTAACGTGGACTAATAATCTGGAGTGAAAGAAAGGACAAGAGTGGCGCATGACTCGGCTGACTGCGTGCCACTTTATACAGAAGTGTTGGTGGCTTCCTGGCTGGAATGCCGGGTTCATGGTGGGACATTGTGTTAAACAAACAGGTGTGTGTGCACTTTGGTGTGCGTATACATATATGTTTGCGTGTACTTGCCAACTTGCCAACCCCACACTCTCCCTCTCTGTCTCACTCTAACTCTTTTCCCCTCTGTCACGCACACACACACACACACACACACACAGACACACACACACGTGCACACACTCATATACAATTACATCCAGCCCTTCAGGCTTGTCATAGCCAGGTCACGAGCTGAGACTACGTTCATTCCACAAGCTCCTGGTTTTACTCACTCCTGTGTGTACACAGGAGCACAGCCCTCATAAACACACTGTTTTGGGGGATTATGTTATTTATAAAGGTTTCATTACTGTCAAGTGATGACTTGTAAATATTTGTTTGAACCACCAACCAACAAACAATCACTGTCCAGCCTCCGCTTTGGTACTTTTTCCATTAAGGAAGCCATTTTATAGGTAAACCAGACTAAACACACATTCCTAAAGGAGACAAAGAAATAGGTTACTGTAATTAGTTTTAGGAACCCTCGCTGCTGCAGAGTGGATCCCCCCCTCCATGACCTAGGCGAACATCAAAATAATACCTAATCATTTCAACTGACTTTCACCTCATGAACCTGGTCAGCAGATAAAGGACCTATTTTAAAAAAGTAAGTACCTGACCTGTTTGTCTTTCAAAATGTTTTCTAATCCCCGATGAACCAGAGTGAACCTGTGAAATGTTGGTGTGTTTTGTTAAATCAGTTTTTTGTAATGTCAGTTTGTTTTGTCCTTCAGGGCCACCATAGCATGGACAGATTTAACATGACTTATCCACATGCATTCTTACCAGAGTGTGACTGTGTGAAGTGTTAATGGTTAACCAGTGTTATTGAGGGAAGAGTTCAGTGGAGTAGGAAGCAGCAACAGCCATTTTAGCTGCACAGGACACACGTCTTGCTGCTTTCCCCTCAAGCAAGGAGCTCAGGTGAATTGTTAACTGGCAGCTTACATCGCAACCAGGCAGTGAGACACTTGAGTTTTGTCGTTTATATTACTCATATTCGTGGTCCTCTTGATGATTCAGTGAGTACAAACAATTTGAAAACACAGTGTTTGTTGACATTTGGTAGCAAAATTAGTTCATGACAGTTTTGTCAGAATGATTTCGATTATTATCACTACTGTGAGTTCAATAATGTGTGTGTGTTTCAGGTGGAAGAACAGGTGCCATGGCGATGCTGAATCACCCAGAGGATCGCTGTCCACTGCTGCCTGAGGCTGCAATACCAAAGCCTGTCTTTCACCGACAGCGAGTGCTTACAAAGGCTGACTCCAGGGAATTTCTCCTTAGCAGGTACATCCCTGCAGGTACTGTATTTATTTTGTGGAGCTGTTATTTAGTGCTATAAATCAAGCTCTGTTGTCCCTTTTCTCTGCTGTGCAGGAGGGAGAACCTTGCCTTCAGTCTGGCGCTGCTGATCGGATGCTACTCGACTATTCTCATTCCTGCATATTTCCCCTTGGATAAGGTGGCAACTCTCAGCGATGACAACCAGCATCCCAACAATCTGGTACGGCTTCACACCGTGGCAATCCTTTTGGATAATTTCTTCACTCTTACCAAGTTTTTCCTCTACGTGTGCCCCTCGCTTCAGGTCTTACTAAATCAGTCAGCTTCACTGCTGTCAGGTCCCTGTCAGCCTCGCTGGTGTCTGAACCACCTCAAGCCCCTGTCCTGTTCTGCAGGCCTCCTAGACATCCCTGTGTTTGTGCAGCATGACAGGCCTGTGCGATGGGATCTGTCCCCTCCTCTGGGGCTTCAGGGCAGTGAAGAGCATCTGGCCCTGGCTCTTGCCGCTCTGCCTGAGACTGGCCTGCCTCCATCACTGAGGAGAGAAGGCAGCTGCAGGCGATGTGTGGTGGTGGGCAATGGAGGGGTTCTTCATGGGAGCCATCTTGGATCCCATGTAGATCAGTATGACATCATTATCAGGTATGTGTGCCAGTGTCAGACAGACAGGTTAGGGGAGAAAGCATGAAGAAAATGCACAACATCAAAACAATTTCATGGATGCCGTTTCATCTCTGTTAATAGGCTGAATAATGCTCCGGTGCCTGACTTTGAGCGAGATGCTGGTTCAAACACCACCATCCGTCTGATGTACCCAGAGGGAGCACCTCACTCTGCAAACGAGTACAAAAAAACTACCATGATTGCGCTGGCGGTCTTTAAGAGCCTGGATCTGGACTGGCTCACTTCTGTCATCACCAAAAAGCCTCTGGTAAGCCTACGTCACAGGAACTGCTGCACACAGAAATGGTGTACTACATAAGCCACGAGTGTCACAGCAACCCATGCAGCAACGCCTCCCATCATCACACTCACGACCTCACATTCTCTACACCTCCTGTGTTGTTTTTAATAGAGCTTCTGGTCCAAACTATGGTTCTGGAGGGAGGTGGTGGATGATATTCCCCTGAAACCAGAGAACTTCAGGATCCTCCACCCAGAGATTATACACAAGACAGGACAAGTCCTTCAGAAATATGCTCTGAAACAGGGAAACGTGAGAACATATTCTATATTTAATTCCCTTGTATATAAACTTGCGCTCTGCTTTCATACAATACTGCATTCAAAGAGAATTAAATGAATCCTAGAACAATGGCATGGCTGTGCGTTATGTTGGATACTTCTTCTTATAGAACAAAATACTGCTCAGTAGTTGGTGCTCATACTGGTTGAAGAAACAGTATTTTTTTGTCTCCTCCATTAGATGGTGCCAACACTAGGTGCCAGTGCGGTCGTCATGGCTTTGCAGCTGTGTGACCAGGTGAGCCTGGCAGGGTTTGGGTACGATATGAAGCACCCAGAGGCCAGGCTCCACTACTATGAGACCATACGCATGGGCGCAATGAAGGCTCAAGTAAGTTTAGAGCCATTATCATTACCAACCGTGGTAAACGTTTGTTAGGCTCATGAGCCTCAGGTTATGACTACAGTGATCTATTTATGGCTCATCTTATCATCATGCAGGTGTTACATGACATCAGTGCCGAGAAACTCTTCTTGAGGGACCTGGTAGCTGTAGGAGCTGTGACTGACCTCACTGGAGCTCTGTGAGGCAGCGGTGCAGAGACTGATCATATGCTGAACTCTACAAACACTCCTCGCTCTCACTGTGAGCCCCTACAGGTGCCTCCGTAAGTGCACCCTGCTGGAAGAAGGCTACGCAGCATGGACTGGCCTTTAAAATGCTCCCAGTCTCCAGGGTTAACAGATGGGCGAGCAACTGAAACTCTAAACTTTAGAGTTTCTAAAGTCGTGTCTAGCCTTTAGAGTCTAAAGGTTAGACACGACTAAATTACGAATATATCATGTAAATGCAATGAATTTATTACATCACCAGCTGGATAATAAGTATAGTAATCGTCGTATAGATGAATAATTGTGCCAACACACTCAGCGAATTGGCTGGGTTTTCTAAAATGACTGCAATGTCAAAGGTTCAATTCTGTTTAAACAAGTGAATGTGAAGACTGATGGTATTTATTGTCTCCAAAATATAATGTGTATGAAAAAGAGACATGCAGTAATCACCGTTTCATGTTTCACTCATAAAGGTTAGGACACTTGCATCAGTAAAGGCAAACACGGGCAGCATCTGCGTCTATAAAAATCAATCACCTCTAAATTTTAAAAAGTGAAAAAAAAACATAACCATATACAGCATTTCTAATAAATAGATAACAGCTCATAGATGAGTTTTCAAAAATATATTACAATCTACAAAAATTTAGGAGTGATATTGTCAATACACTTCATACAAGACACAATAGTGCATAAGTTCACAATGGTGTTCTATTCATCTATTCATTCACTGCTAATCATAAATGTAAGCGCTTCTAATAAATATCTTTAAGCCATCTTCCCATAGGATACATAACCTTATACACATAGAGAGAGATAATGGTTTTTTTTTTGCAATACAAATGTGTACGTTGGCAAGTGTGACTCCGTTCCAGCGTGTGGGTCTAAAGCAGTGGATTGCGCGAAGGCTCCCACAGTTTGCTTGCCAGCTGCCTGCAGTGCTGGAGGATGATCTCGGTGGGGATGACCCCCAGGTGAACTGTTAGCAGCTCGTAGCACTTCACCACCTCACCCTGGTGATTCTTACTGTAGTACCGCAGCAGCTTCCTGCTGGACACATTACTTTCTAGAATCAGCAGCACTCTCTTTTGGATTAATCACATCTGTTGTTTTTAAATGTGCAGTTGTTTACCTGTAGTAGTCCCAGGCAAGCATCCCAACGGGGGCAGAGTCATCAGGTAGGATGGGTATGTCCCCTGCCTCTAACTTGTAGCCCTGATTGATCAGACATACACATTATATGATGCTAGGTTGTATTTTACTTTCACAGTATTGCTGGGTACTAAAATGATTTCTTTGTATTGCTGGATACTATAACATGACATGGCAGTAACCCACCATTTCATTTTCAAACCAAAGGAAGTAGCAGAAGTAGAAGTCTCCATCGCGCAGTGTGACAGTAGAGTAACCCTTCTGGAGATAGCGCCGTGTTGTGCTGACCAGGCTCCACACCTTCAGTGCGGATTAGTAAAGGGACATTCATTTGAGGCAAAGATGAGCAAAAATATTGATGCAGTGAGCATTTTACAACAGAATAGTTGCAAATGGTTCTCTCCCCAAAAGGTAACACAATACACCAACTAACGCATACAAAGCTTACTAATAAGCTGAAATGTAAAAATGACAATTTTCTTTTTTACAGGAGTTGTGTGCAGGACTATTTCTTGGCTGTGAGCAGTAACTTCCTGGAGTCACTGCAGGTTGCCTGGCAACAACAACCCGAGTCTTATTTTTGATCACATTCCACTTTATGCTGAGATACTTTTCAGCTCATGTGCATCTGTACAGTCGTGTTGCTTGGCAGCTTGGCCATGAGTGAGCATGTGTCTTTAAATAATGGCAAATTGTGTCTCAGATTGGCCCCAAGTCGCATCAGCAGTATTAAATTATACAGTTATCAGCAATCAGAAATTTAAGACCACACTAATTAGTTTTAAAAGCACTCCTAGTATGCTTGACCTTGCTTTTGATGAACTGGGCCACTGGTCCCTTCCCCAGCTCAGACGTGGTGCGCTCTGTGATGTTGAGCGATGGCGCAATCATCTGGCCGGTGGATCTGTCCACGCAGATAAAATGGATGAGGCCTGGGAAATCCTCCAGGTAAGTGCGATTAAGTGTGTCAAGGTCAATACACTCAGGATAAGAGTGTGCTATATTTCAAAGCATTTTCTAGGCATATGCGTGTTGATAAAACCCCCTAAAACATGCATGCACTTTCAGAAATATTACAAATTTTGTTTCGTGCAAAGCAGCGCACAGAGAGCACACGCAACACGGCATCACAGGGAGCAGGATAATTTTGCTGACAGGATATGACACCATGGTGATATTCCTCTTGCTTTTTACCAACAGGAAGTCCTTCCAGTCCATCAGTTTCTCTCTGGGAGAGACAGAGAGGATGACAAAAAGGGCAGAACAGAAAGACAGTGGCAATGAAAAAGACGGGGAGAGAAAGAAGATACAGACATGAACAATGAAGGATGCCACTGTGGATGGTCAAAGTTAAAAAGAATTGTGCAAAAAGATGCTCAGCTGGTTGATACCCACTGCACCATGGTCTGAGCTCGTTCCTGCAGACTGGGGGAGAGACGTCGAGGAATGTCAGCCGGTCCAGAGTCCATAAGAAAACACTGTCGGTATATTCCACACAGCTGGGTCTTCATATTCCTGCACACCGGGATAAGGCTAAAACAAAAACATGAGTGTAGCCATTCAATGGATCATCCCAACATCTTAGCTGTGATGCATTTTGGCCAGCAGAGGGCTGCAGCAGACTTACTCCTTGTTGAACCCAGGTCCTCCTCTGGCAAAGGCTTTGTTCTTGAACTCTGACCAGACATTTTGTAACTGTGCAGACTGGATAGAAGACAAGGGACAAAAGGAGTTTAAATTTGGTCCAAGAAAGATTTTCATAGGATTAATCCCACTTACTTTTATCATTATGCAAAAAACTGATCATTTTTGGCTGAGGAGCTATTTCCATTAGGGGCTTCCCTTTTACTGGAAATTCAGTGGATTGATTCAAGTTTAGATGGTGGTAACAAAATCTACCAACTAAAGAGAATTTAGTATTATAATTTGGTAAAATATTTTTAGGAAGGTACTCAGCGTGTGCCAAGAGAAAAGAGGAACAGTTCGGAAGACGTTAAGAGCGGTTTTTCACAGCAGGCACTAAATTTGTAAGTATTCAACTATAAACTGTTTCGATGTGTGTGAATGATTCTGGAATAAATGGCGGAGGATTGAAGGAAGGTTTAGAGGCTATGATAGAGAAAAAAATAGAATATTGTAAAGTAATTTATTCTTTGTTGTGTTTTACAAGGAAATTCCACTTAAAATTATTTTAGGGTGTCATTCGACAAAGAGAGGCGTGTATTGGTGAGATGTAAAAGCTTCAATTAAAATGTCAAATTGCTGGGACATGTTGTGCACGGTGAACAATATGTTAGTATACAACACATAAAAACACACACCTGTATCTCACTAGGCCCCAGGGCTTTAATGAACTTGTCCAGTTTGCTGCGGACGTCCTGTATAGTCGGCTGGCCTCTAGTAGCAGCAGAACCTTCTTGGCCTTCACTTAAACGCTTCTCCAGCTTGGCGAAGGCCTCCAAAAACTTATACACCGACATGGCCACTGCACTGGTGGGAATCTAGCAGAGATAAATATGGATGCTTTAGAGGTTCAACAAGGGAGCAGAGATGTGTTTAGATATTTTGCGAACACTGTATAAAATTGCACTTTGGTAAATAAATCCAGATAAATGTGCCCCCTGCTGGCCACAACATGTTGAGACGGAGAAACAGAATGAGGAAGCAGGTGCCTACATGGATGTGTGTTGGCATCCACAAACCTTAGTTAGCAGCACCAATGTGATGCCAGGCCACAGGGGTAGACAGTACATGGAGTGAGGCATCATGGGATACAGCCCCTCCTTGAGTGAGACCTCCAAGAAGACTCTGTGAGGGGTTGATGGGTCAGGTGGAGGAACCTCCAGAGTCAGCAAGCTGTCCTCTGCCATCTGAAGGCATTATTATTTCACCCAGTTGGCTCATTGCAACCAAAACAATCCCGTTTATTTTGCTCGGGATGTTGTAAATCAGAATCAACTATTATAGAATAGAAAAGACACTGAAATATCCTCTCACCTGGATGTCTGGGTCGACAAACTCAAACACAGGAGTACTTCCTCTCACTGGATTGTCTGGTGACACACAAAAATACAAAACGCTGCTGTTTCAAAACTAAGATTTTAATTGAGATGCCATGAACAAACTGCCTCGTTGAGACTGTTGTATACGACTAATCTGTGTGAGTGCATACACATGTACATAAGGCTGCGATACAGGCAGCGGCCGCATGAATGTACGTATATTTGTATTGTGTATATCAGTATGCTGCTGTGTGAACAAATCTCATAAACTATTTATACCTTGGTTTCAATAATCAAGACATACACTGTAGATAGAAATAACCGAATAAATATGAATACACGGACTCTACTACACGACCCACCTGCACTCCTCGAGTCTCTGTCTGTAGGAGACGGCTCTGGGGTGTAAAAGCTTTCAGGACCAGAACCAGACGCACTCTCCACATCCTTCACAGAAACAGACCATACTCAAGTCAGAAACAAGGTGGCCAACATTTTGCGATGGTGCTGCGTGTCAGCGGCCGTCACCATTCTCTACCTCAGGACCAGAGTCGTCCACGTCTATGTTGCCAGGATACATATTCTGTGCCATGATGATGAGGGCCAGGAGGTCTGAGGTGGCGAGTGTGCTCGCATTGCGGCTAGAATGAGCAGAGGAGCAAAGGGACGGCATGCTTTATGACACACATCTTCAGTTAATTCAAATAAAGCCTCTTTACTGACTTAGAAATAGTGAAAGTCATGGAATAAATGTGCCGGGTTCACCTGTACCTGGAGTAGAAGGCAAACAGTTTGGTGTGAACCAGGATGAAGGCATGCAGCACCTCCTCTCCCGCTCGATCTACGCTGCTGTTGAGCTGCTGAACCAAACGGCGCTCCAGGAACTCTATGCACTGCTCGCACAGCGTGGGGTGGATCAGCCTCTCCACTGCCTGACAGAGGGAGGAGACGACATGACAGCGCGTGAGCGAGAAGAGTGATTTTAACCAACGTTTCCAACCTAGCTTGAGCACTGAAAGGCAAGAACTTGCCCTTAAACATGCGCACACCGGCTTTTTCAAATGTTTTAGGCTACGAATTGACTGAAGGATCGCTGGCACGGCACATTTTGTGAGGGCTATGAATAATTAATCTAATGTGAAGATTGCTTTGACTGGACATTCTGAAATTATGACCTTGAAGGGGAATCCAATCTAAATTCAAATTGTTACTAGGAAAAAGTGTGGATTTCTGATTATTCGGAATAATCCAGAACATTTGTAAAACAAACAGGCCCATGTCTGGATTTTTAGGATACATAGTCCAACACACTAATTCTGTGTACAAACAAACAACAAATAAATAAGGTATAGGGAGCAGACTAAAATAATATAAACAGCCAATAAATGCACCAAAGATAGTTAGGTCTTACTTAACTAACTAAATTAAAACAAAGAAAACAAAGACACTATGAATATGAACAATAATTCAGAAATTCACAGACACGTCATAATACTAATACTAAGATATTTTTGTGCATTATCATGACACTGACAGCTCAAAAAGACCCCTGGCTTTGCTTTACTGCACACAGGACTCCTGTGTGAACAGAGATGTTGGCTTGAATCTGTATCAAGGTGGCAAAGGCGTGCACTGTAAAGCTGTGTCTTTTAGAATCTGCATTAACATTAACAACCCAGCTGGTGAGTGAAACGTTCTCAGAATCCATAGCAAAACTGACCAAACCTCCAAACAATAAGAAACAGGTTGTAAAGAAAGAGACTTTGATAGAACGCACTGCACCTCCACTAAGAAGCTCTGGTCGTTCTCTCTGAGGTGGCTGTAGGTCTCCAGCAGGCTCTGCAGATGCTTCCATAGCCTCGCCCTTTGCTCCGTGTCCTGAGGACGCAGCCTGGTGACAAACAGCACAGTTCACGCGTTAACCAGATGCCTGCGTTAAACCCGGCCAGCATCTAAGGAGGACCACACAAAATGTCCTACTCTTTTCTGAGGAGGTTGCTGCTGAGGGTGACCATGCCAAACATGACCTCGATCATCTTCTTCATCACATAGATCTTCCTCCTCAGATCATCCTCTCCCTCCTCACCATCTCCATTCACAGCAATGTAGAGACACTCATCGAACTGAGGAGGGCACAAAATGACCCAATTAGCATGCATAGCCCCAAGCGTGTGAATAAAATGGAAAATAAAGTGAAAGTGGTTGTATTATATCGGGTTTGGACTCAATTATTGTATCATGTGCTGCAGGAGGACAAAGCCCGGTTTGATTCCTTAACGAGACTCACATGACGCCTCACTGTGAGAGAGGCCTGCATTTAGGTCACAGTGCTATTACTGTCTGCGGGGCCAAGTACAAGAATGCAGGAATCTGCTTTACACAACAAGGCATTTCTAAACAAGGCCAAGTGACGCACAGGAACAAAATCCCTTTATTTATTTATTTATGGATATGTGTCTGCAAAATATATTTTGACACCATGAAGAGAACTGATCTGGGGATTTGTGCGGGAGTGAAGACATATTTTACTCTGGACGGCAGGCGATACCTGGTGTAGGACGTAGGTGTGGTTGTTTTCTGTGACGAAGGAGGTGTAGCTGTCACCCAGCCTGTACACCATGGTGCTGCAGGAGATGATGATGGGAGCAAACAGGGTGCTGATGCTGTCCTCGAAGGCTGGAAGCTGAACATTAAAGCAAAGGAAAGACCGAACGAAAGTTAGAGATGAAGAGCTTTTCTACCAGCTGCAGGATCTGTAGAATTTCTTCCTCCGTACCCCCTGGCCCTCCTCCTGAGACACCCCATACTGCTCCTGGACGCTCTGCTGGAACCCGGGGTCGGACCAGTGGAAGAGGACTTCTGCGCTCTCACTGGCGATCAGCAAGCACTTCATCTGGACCACAGACGCACGCCTGTCCTGCTTCACTGTGGCGTCCTATCTACTCCAACCACTCCGCGTGCGTCATGCTAGAAAGAAAAAAAAGGTTCAATGCAGTGAGGCACAAGACGTAAAACAGAGTCTGTGGAGGGATTTTTGGAAAGCATAGAGGTCTGGCATGTTACTAATCCCAGCTGGCACATGACCCCTCAAAAAGGCTTCAAATCTTGCATGTGAGGATCAGAAAAGAACTACAGCCCATTCTGAGAAAATGAATTCATTCTCAATATTCAAATAATGCCAGAAGAAAAAATTTAAAAAAGGGAAATCTAAAAAACAAAACAATAAAATGGATATAATTCTACTGATAACTACTGATGTGACTTTTGCTATTTTGAAAGGTTCACGTTTAAGACTTTGATACAAGTCAAATGGGGGAGAGTCTGAAAATGGTCGTTTCTCACGACACAGTTTAAAAGCATCAACCTGACTTTCTGTACGTTTCACAGCCGGAACAGTTTTAGGTCGAACACATTCCGCCACAGATTTTCCTTTGAAGAAAGATGGCCGGTAGCTGTCAAACCCCCCTGTTCCACCATTAAATGAATGTGAACGTTCCAATTTAGCCACGACTCCACTGTCAGGGAATCACTGGAAGGTCATTCTCTAAACTAAACCTAACAGCAAGCGGAAGCGATAATATACAGGCGATAAAATGGGCGACCGCTTTGTGAACTTGCAGCTTTGATAATACTAGATCCAAAACGACCTTTCATTTCGTTTGTCTGAATAGAGCCTTCCAGAGTCTCGCACCCTCGCACTTCTGTTGAAGGGCTCGTTGCAGAAAGGTCCAAAGGAAACAGCAGGATGTGAACTCTACAGGTCAGCTGTTCCCTGTCTCACCGCGCTGCGAGGCTGCATGCGGCTCCCACTTGATGCAGAAGCTGTAAAAAAGAAACAACCTTTTTCTTCAATCTGAAGCTGTCATCCGCGAATTGCACCCCGCGTATTATCTATTTCCTCCTTTCTTGACACTGGACTTCCTCAATGGAGCCAAACGCGCAGCTCCAAGCTCACGTCACCACCACAACAACAACAACAACAACAACACCGACTCACTGTGAGCATCCTGCGCCGCGGCAGCATCGCCAGCGTCTCTCTCTCTCTCTCTCTCTCTCTCTCTCTCTCTCTCTTCTGTCCCAAATGTCGCCTCGCCTCACTGTTGCTCGCAGCTGCTGAGGGTTCGCATCGCGGCCGCCGTCCGTCCGTCCTCGTCTCGAAGCGGCTCACTTCCGCACGAGGGCGACGCGGCCGAGTCACGTGAGCTCGGCGGCGGGGGCGCGCAGCCGCCGGGGAGCCTGGCGAGGCACGAGGGAGTCACGCGCCGGCGCCTGAAACTGGGGCGCGTGACTGAGAGCTGCAGTCGAGGAGTTCGGTGTTTTTGCGGAGCGCAGCTGAGTTTGGCCACGTAGTTCAAATCAGGGGGGAGAAGAAAACGGCGAAACACCGTCGCCGATCTATGGAGGGGACGTGTTTCTGCGCGTGCAGAGGAGCCAGGGCAGAGCTCACCATGGCAACAATAAAGGGAATGTCGCTCCAATGTCATAAAGTGTGACACAAAACTCTGGTCAATGGGGAGAAGCTGGGAAGTAACTTAAATGGAACTGAGTAAGTCCCAGCATTCAGACCCCAGATGTACAGATATTTAAAAGACTTGTAAACGCAGGAAGACCAAACGTTAAAGCACCACTATGGGTATTGGAAAACGTTGTTATTACACAGGAGAGGTAAGAAATTCACATTATAAACTAAATATTATCTGTCCTCCTGTGTTTGTTCCTATATAAATAGTACACATTTTCCATCAAGGGAACAACTTGTAGGAGACACATATTACATATATGCTGCATATACACAAAATACACAAAATACACAGACTCACGAAACACCAGGGCTGCTTCTCAGAGAATGTTTTCATGGCTACAACAAATCTGTGTTGTATCATAATATGCAGCGAGGACCGTATGCTTGGCTTCTGAGCGGAGCAAAGAACCCCGTAGTAACCTAAATATTTATGTTTTATTAACCTTGCTTGGGTCAAAATGGTCCAAAAAGCCAAGAGTTCTACGTTGTGGGCCAAAGTCTAATCTAGTCCATCAGTTTTCCGGGGATCCAGCATTCGTGGAAGTCTTATTTAAGCTGACTCCTGTATATACAGAGTAAACATCATAAAATCCTCAGTGTATTCTAACAGGGCATGGGGGCCTTGCATGTCTCAAAATGGATCACCGAGTGTAAACAGTGTTGGGCAGGCCTGGGTAACAGCTACCTCCACTAAGGAGGCACTGTCACGCAGAAGTGGCCAGAGACGGCGCAGTCCTCCTAAATCACAACACAATTAGATTTTGTCAGAGGAAGTGACGCTCAGCAGTTGTTATCACAAGGCACAGGTTTATATGAACCAGCGTTTGCCAAACAAAACCATTTCCATGGACTGGCTTGGTAAGTCCCTGGTCTGAGTGTCAGGAAGTTCACTAAGGCCTCGTTGTTCGGCATCACTTACAGGTCAGAGGTACTCAGCGTGCTCAACAAACATGATTGTCTTAAGTTACAGTTTCAAACTCTAAAAACATTTACATTATGTTCTGCCATGGCACGTAGTATGATTTTCTGTTGCACATATCAAACATATAGCTGAGCCGAGAACATTTTCAACGCTGGGAACCGACTGCGATGGACTTTCTTGAGGAATGTACAGTGCGTTTGCACGTCTGCTCTTTCCAGGTTTGTGTACGCTTTCAAAATAAAGCACGTCTTCAAATGTGCATACAGGCTATGTATGGCCCACAGTATGAATAATATCTTTCTCTTCACAAAGGCCCCCCGTTCAAATGGACCAGGTGTTAACGAGTCTGGTTTGATGCTTTACATGTCAAGAATGGCCTGTTTGAAATGAACCACATGTGAAATGAGACCGTTCCTGAGGTTCATTTCTGAGACCAAACATTTCTGCTACTTACATAAAAGCACAAGCCCATTTCCCATGAATGGAACTTAAAACAAAAATATAATTAAAGGTACATGCTTTGGATCACGGCCCTTCTGTTAATGACTCACTGTCATGAAACCTCAGTACAGTTCAGGCTGGTCATGCTTTCTATAGAAATCAGCACAGTGCAGGTTTTCCACGTGCCATGCTCGTCTGGGAGAAACTGAAGGCACCTGACCCGACGAACATTTTAGCCAAAGGGTACAGAAGATCTAGCTGTAGTCCATCTCCATTCCTACCAAGCAGATCCCAGTTGTCTATGCATCAGCAGACACTGAGCCAGGTTTGGCCCAGGTTTAGTGTGCCTGGGCCAAAGCTGAGGTCTGGAGGTTTAGGCCATCCTGGCTTCATGCTTCCCATCAGCAGCTGCCTCATGCAGTGACAAGACAGCACTCTCCCCACTACAAAGACTCGCTCCAGCTGCTTCCACATCTGGGGCCACAGAATGTAACAGTATGTGTGTTGCGAGTGAGTGAGTGAGTGCACCAACAACGGTAACTTCAATACTTCGGTACCTTTATTTAAGGATGCTGCTAGAACGTGGCAGTTTTTATTGTTTCTGTATGAGGGTATTTCTGCTTTTCATTGTGCTCCAGTGCAGGCATCAATCATATCAGCTCATCTCTTTTGTAATTTTTTCTTCTCCTTGCAACCATGTGCTTCTGCAGAGCCCTGTCATATCCTGAGAACTGCTGTGGAGCATTGCTCAATGTTAACTTGCACGATGGGACCAAATGCTCTCGCGTGCAGCAGCATAGTGAGTTTACAAGCAAAGTTTGATGCAGTCTGACCTGTTGACAAACTAACATCCGAGTAGGAATGTATTCCTTGCTTTAGTGCAGATTGTGGAATGAGGAATTTATAATTTTTACTGAAGAATATACAGAACAAATGCAACTCATTAGGCATTTGTAGGTGTTTAATATCAATGTAAACTTTTTTTCCAACAAAAAAAATATATAGGCACACTTACATATTAAAATAATGCTCTCCAAAAGAAATATAAACACCTCTACATTAATTTTAAACACATTCAGAGGACAAATATTCAGGCACTGAACCTGCTCCTGCTCATCTTCCACCGTGTAAGAGTCTAGAAATGTTATCTATTCTTTTTCACGTCAGTTCAGAGCCCATCATAAGTAACATTTTTACTCACTCTGTGGTTTTAATCTAGAGAAGAACAAGCCCATCTTTAAATAAGTTGGTTAAAATATTATGAAATAAAACTAAAATAAATGCAGATGTGAAACATGGGTTATAAATAATAAACCATTTTAAGGTAATTATTTTTCTTGCAAAAATAAATGTCAGTGGTTCTGACATTTGCATCCTAACAGTCATTCCTTCACCCAGTTATTCAATTAATACATTCTTTAAATTATTTTTGTCTTTAGAGTCAGGACATTAGTACCACTAATGTAATGGAGTCTTTTATAGAAATATAAAAACATAGCAAAGTATTTAATCATATAAATTAGGTGTGCACTTTATGTAAGTAAACATATCAAGCTCAAATCACTTATTTCCATCACTGTTTTTTATGTACAATACATTATCTAATAATGACAGTAAATCTGTACAAAATTATGTAAAATATATAATGTATATTTAGTACAAAAACCCTAGCAGCATTAGACGATTATAAAAACGTGAGATCACACTGAAGATAGTGAGATACGTTCAAATGCACCTGAAAAACTGGTATTTTAGAATTTCTGAATGTAAAGCAAAACCCAGATTTTGTGAGGATGCAGGCAATGTGAGGAGAGATGTTATGGATGGGTTCACATTGTTCTTAAGCTATGCATTGCTGTAAAACAGCAGCAGCAGCACATCCTGGCTATCATACTCTGCAGTTAAACTGATTAAAGCCTGCAGCAGAAAAGCAATGATACACAAAAAATACAAAAACAGCCTTTAAAAGAAACAGATTTTCCCTTTAAGCCACTTGATATGGCACGGGAAGGTATCCTTTCTGAGGCATGTCAAACAGACTGGACAGACACATCAGTAGCTTTATCAATAAAACACACACACACAGAACTTGGTTAGTGCAGGCATGACCTTACACACACGCATTTTCTCTTTGTGGAAAGGATCAAGTCAAACTGAAGTTGACTTGTGTATGATTCAGGAACGCTGCCTGTTAAGAGTTTTCCCTCATACTTTTTTGTCTGTCGGTCGGTGAAGGGTTAGAAAAAAAGAAAAGAAAGACTCTTTTGGCAGATGCACACATAGCAAACCCTTGGTTTGACAATCCAAGATAGGAAAACATCAAGTCGTAGAATGACTTTTTTGATATTGCATGTTTATAACTACAAAACAAAAGCTTCATAAAAAAGGCACAAAACAATCACTGTCCATACAAGTCTTGAAGCATATGAGGAATTGCTGGTGAAAGGAATTGAAAAGGTGTTCAGTGCAGCCCTTTTTTTACATGTGTTGGGCAAGTCTTTCTTTGTCTTTCAGAGGCTGTTGTTAAAACCAGAGGATTGTACTGTATTGAAACCAAGTGTCCTTGAGCAAAAATGTAAAAAACAAAGTGGTACTCTGACCCCTCTGTGCTTTTACAGAAAGGTGAAAAAAAAGAGCCACACTGTTTTTAAAGCTTTGGGTCAAGCTGGAAGAGGGTCGGTGGTTTGGTAGACTTCTGAGCATCACGCCCATATCTCAAGGATGAAGAGTCAATGTTATCTTCGGCAGGCATATGCATTAATGTTTTTGATGACATAAAAGCCTATGGTCATGGGAGGCATGGCTATCGTCCGTCCAGCCCTCAATGTCTTAGGCTTCAACTCCGGGAATGTCTCATTGTCCACCATGAGCAGCTTCTCCCCGTTCAGCTGGACGTGTCTGCAAAGACAGTTAAACAGGAAATACAGACCGCATTAGCTCAGTGATACAGCGTGGGGTTAAATGGGGGTTTTCACCTCATCAGCAAAAGAGAGAAAATCTGGATCACTTCATGCAGCTTCAGTTATGATTCAGGGTTATGATTCTGTCAGTTGTACACTTGGGGGTGCTATTGTTACAAAATTGCAATTTCAACTGTACTGTACCAACTGTACAACCTGACTTTTTGAGTGGAACCTGCACAGAGTGTAACCTAACCTATTTCTCTGACAATAAAACTGAAATTAAACTGACAGTTTGGAGTCAACTGCACTGAAAAAGTACAGTTTAAAGACTTGCAGTACAAGTTATAGAGCTACACAAACTGTTGAAACCAATAAGAATATTTAAAATAAGGTTTTCAAAAACAGATTATTCATATTATGTTAGTCATGTTCTTAAAAATGCCTTTGTAATTGAGAAAAGCTGCTAACCTAAACCTCGTTTTGAAATGCTCACATGAAGCTTTGCCCTGTTACATGATGCAAACGTTTCACCTTTCACAGAGAACTGAATGACTCACCTCATGAGCTGCTTTTTGTAGCGGCTATCAATAGCTCCATTCATTTAATTCCAGATATGGCATAAATAATATTCAGTAATAGTTTTCCCATAACAAAACGTCACAGTAGTGAGTTAAGGTACACACTTGAATTATGGTCTGAATATGAGGGTACTTACGACAAAAAGATTGTACACTAATTAGTAAGATTTTAAAAACTCCCACTGCTGAGAAAAATTTATAGGAATATATTACGAAATAGTCAGCTCAGTAAGACTTTCACTTTTTTGTTTCTTAAAAATGTACCTTTACCTATACAAGATATTACAAGTATATGAACCATCAGTAATTTTGATATGTAACATAATAAATAATGTTCTATCCTTACACTGTATTTGTACTGTAGGTACACCTTTCAACTTTAAAGTGCTGCTGTTATTTTTATTGCTATATTGTAAAGTTTATGATATTATAGGGATTAAGTCCAGTGGTCTGGATATTTTTACGTGAACATCAAATTCAATAAAATATCAAAATGAAATTTTGCTCAATAAGTAGAAGTTATGAATCAAAATGAATTGCGCAAAGCTTTGCTTCAACATGCATAGACCTCAAAACTTGGCCAACGTTTAAAAAGTCCCACTACTGAGACAAATTTATAGACATCTGGTGCTGCTAAATTCTTCATAAAAGTCTCCCTGCATTGTCGGTGGTAAAGGAAAGCACTTAAGGCCTGAAAAAGGCCCGTCGTTAGCTTGTTCTCCTATTAATTGCCTTGCAATCCTGTTCTTACACCTAAAACATCCTCCGTCATTATGCTGTTATTGTAGGATCAAGCCCGAACCTCAATTAAGGCTATCGTATAACACAAAGAGACACACACACACTCACACACACACCTGAGTCATTAGGCTGTTATTCCAGGATTTGAGGCTCAAGTCTGAGTCCCAATAACAGGCAAAGGGCTTAAACTAGAGAGGAAGAGACTGAGATCATAAAACTTTAATTTTAAGGGAGGTTTTAAGGCAATATGAATTATATGTCACATAAAGTGTAATATATCATCGTTAGTTAAACAGAATTTAGAGTAAAAATTCCATAAATACGAAAGGACGTAAAAATCTATAAAACATCTGTCGTAGGCTATAAAAACAGATTCAAACAAAGGGCCGTAAACACATTGGAACTCTGAAAGACTCTGGGCTTAGTTGATGATCTTTTAAAACTAAGTTGGCATGTTTCAGTAAAGCAGCGCACTGAATTAATAGTTAGCCTCAACAGTTCGTCGTTGACAAAGGAAACGCTTTTATTGTTTATTAGCTTTTGTTTATTCTATTATTCTTCATGAGTTCTGTTTGGTGTCTTAAGATATCTACAATCTAGATAAAGACACGAAGATGTTACTACATCCAAGTGTATATTGGTATGCTTTGTGGTGTGTATCCACACATCATGCCGGCTCAGCATGAATTATGTTAACACCCATTGCTGACTTAAAACCGATTCATTGAAGCCTTTTAAGGGTCAGTGTTTAACACCTTTTTAAGATGAGAAAGCAATCATATAATTGAAGACGCATAAATTTGCTTATGAAATACTCATTATGCCTATTCCTCGTCTCAATGCCTTTCAGACCTTTGCAAAAATAATTACTATTTGAAAACTGTTCCAACCAAGGTTTTCAGGAACAATCTGTGAAAAAGTGTCCCCCCCCCAAAATGTAGACAATGACAGGACTGGAAGACTTGCACGGCTGTTTTGGTAAACTGGGTCTCACACCAGTGCATGTGTCTTGTTTGACCAGCATGAATGAATTGAACGGGACACTCGTTATAGTTTGGATAGAAAATGCCCCCGTGAGTGTATATGTGTGCATGTGTATGAGAGAGACTAACTTGGCTCTGAGTCCGTCAGTGCCGTAGGGTTGCAGCAGGTACTGGTGGACAGTATTGTTCCGTAACGTCCCCGCCAACTTGATTTTCTTCCGCGACCGATGCAGGTTGATGATGTATATTGTTATGGACCCTCTCACATACCTATGACTGGTATCGTAAAGGAAACAATGATCAACATTAAATTAATTTTCTTTTACATTAAGAAAGGACACGAGCAAAAAAAAAAAAAAAAAAAAAAAGGCTCCTCTCCACATCTGTTAATAGGGATTCGTTATATATTACATTGCCATGTTGAATAAAATGCTCTATAATTAATGATGACTACAAAGAAAAGAAAGTCTTTGATACTGTATTTTTATCACATATAGTAATAGGATCAAACCACAACTCCTTGATCTAATCTGGATCAAACGGCTTGCAGAAAAATAATAAAATATGCTAAAGCCTGCTCAAGAATGGAATTCCATTATTCAGCAAGTTGTCCTCTATCATGACCTAAGACATATCATCTATATTTAGGATGAACCACATTTAATTTAAAAAGCCTTTATCATTCCTATAAAGGCTATCTGATGCAAAAATCTGCTTCTCTTGCACACTACCCAATATTAAAACCTGTCCCTGTGCAGTCCAGGGTCTGATGACGGGTGTGAACACAACGGGCAGCACTTCTTGAGTTACACAGAAAACAGTGTTTGAGTTCCTCTCCTGAGAGAAAAGCACTGGGGACACAACTTGATAGGGATCCTGGATAGAGGTAAATAACATAGCGAGACATATAAGATAAACATGATAAAATCTAATAAGGGCCCAGATATGAGGACAAAGACAACACATCTGTAGTGAATACCACATGCCGACCTTGGCGTTCAGGGTCAGGGCTGTGCTTTAGCTAAACGGTCTGGTAGACATCTCTCCCAGTTACCACCCCCACAATCTCATATCTTTAAAGCAACCTAGGATTTGGTTCGATGTTTGCCTTTGTTCTTATGGGCACAGGGTGAGTCATTGATTTCATTAACCCTGTAAGACTTGTAATATTCAATATATTTACCAAGAGAAATACAGCAGTGTGTTATTGATGGGAACGCGGTGCGTCTGTCTCTTGTTTCTGAGAAACGTGGACCATGGCTCCGAGTGATACATCAGATGGTTAGATGGAGGGAGAGATAATGACCTCTCAGGCCTTTCAAATGATGAGGTTCTCAGAGATCCAAACCAGGAACATAAACATGTGTTGATGCTGTTTGATGTTGGAGCATCGCTGGATAGTGAAAGAAATGCCATGCAAACCACTAAAAGGGGTAAAAGGGCAGTGAAAGTCAAATACCTAATCTGCAAAGACTTTTCAAACCGCTGACTGCCTGATTACATTTATAGTCTCTGCTGTCTTACACAGCACAGTCAAACCGCTAAGACTACAATGGTTCGTCCACTTAAGGGCTGACCGTGTAAAACCACAAAGTGGCAGAAAAATTGGCAACTGAAATGGTTTGGATTCAAGATGGACTGCTTTAGTGCTTCACTGTCTGATCATATGAGTCCAGGCCTTATTGGTATGTTGAGTGGAGCAGAGTGGCACCTCATGCCGTGGGCATCTCTTTACTCCCAAATTCACCATAGCCTACATACCAGATGGCTGAGTGAGCACACTTGTTGAAAACTATTTCAAATATTTGCGTGCATGTCATCGGGCCATTATGCAACTCCTGCCCGACCATCGACCGTCTATCTGCGCAGCACTCCGCTGTTTTTCCAGGAGTTGCTCCACCTGTAAACGAACCCTGTCTAGAGTAAGGCCGTAAGTCTAGCCTGGTGCTGACAGCCACTGGCCTGGGTTAAATGATAACCTTGAACAGGCCATGGTGGCACTCTTCATCTCCTCTCGGCACAGACCACCTTATTGTCCCTCCCCCTCGAATACCCCCTCCAGCCAATCCGAGATGGGATAAAGGCCTCGCACACCTTTCAGCGGCTCTTTGACGGCAGGGAGACAGAACCCACACACCTGATAAGTGATACCCGTTAAGTTTTATAGGCTCTGAGCTGTGAATGAGCGGGTGTCTGCCGTCTGCTTATTTATGGGAAGCCGAATGGGCCGGCAAGGGATTTTGTTCTTCCCCACCAGACACTGAGCCTCAGGTGTTTGCAGGAGGACACGGAATAGAAAAAGTTAAAACCGCAGCAGTCTGTTTTCCATCTAAATCTTCAAGGACATTCCCAATGTATTGCTACACATCACTGAGGGGCCAAGAGGATGTGTGCTTTGTCATCTCTCAGCCTCACAGGAAGAAAATGACCAGAATCACAGTACTTAATGATAATGTACAGTCTTGTTGTGTTTAAGTGAAGGTTACAAACTAATCCAAGGCGGTTCTGATGTAGCACATACTTGTAGTAGCTGGTACAGTGGGCGTAGATACGTAGCTTGTCTCGTATCACTCGTCCTGGTTGCGGCTTCCTCTGCAGCCCAGCCACCCGCACAGCTAAAACCCTTGGACCAACCAGACGTTTGAAGACCAGAGAGAACCAGTAATCCTGCAAGGGCAACACCATCGCATATATATATATACACACACACACTTGAGAACACTTTCATGACAGTATGGGTTCATTGTATCATCATAATGCTCAGGCCAGGGCTCACCTGGTTGTTGTTTAAAAAGGAACAATGCAAAAGCGGGTAGGTGTGGAAAGGAAGTTTTAAGAGCAACAGTTTAAAAACACTGTTAAGTCCGCTGTATTTAAAGTACGGGTAAATCTAACAAAATATTTTTATTGAGAGAGACCATTTAATACAGAAATGTTGGATTCTGGATTCCCTTGAAAGAAAAAATTGCTAAAATGTCAATTTTTATTTATTCCGCCATGGAATGTCCTAGTGATTGTAGAAACTGATTAAGGTTTTGCAAACTGTGAGAATTAAGAATGTGCCAGCAAAGCAGCTAGTCTCTGGCAGGGCGAAGAAAGAGATATATTCCACAAAAATATCAAGTCCAAAGCACGTCAGCACTTTGACACTCAACATTTACTTGGAGCTGATTGTCCCGTCTAACATGTCACATTGTATCCAACCAGGGCTGACCCGTTCCAGAATTGACAGGTCTTAAATATGACATTTTTACAAAATATTATGCTCCATCATGAATTGCTGTTGTCTGTAATCATTGTTGAGGGGTCCGCCATACTGTGTCTCACTCTATAGACTACACAGACTCAACACCTCTCCAAGAGACCCAGAACAACATGTGTTCCTCAGGAAGTTCCCATGCAATCCTGCATATGGCAACATTTAAGGGCTTCTTTTTTCCATGCAGGCTTTAACTTAATTTGCTGCCAAGGCATCGAAGAAGCAAAGCACAGTATAGTGCTGGCCACAGGCAGAGGGATGGGTGGATGAATGTATGGCCAGGACTGTGATCTGTGATTTATACATAGTGTATAAAACAAAGAACAGTTATGAGTCTGGAGTTTAATCTGTGAAAGACGGCCTGAGTGATAGTATACTCTTGCTTAGTGTTAAAATTTCAAAACTCAAAAGAAACCGTCAATAAATTGATATATTTTAAACAGCGGCTGTGTTCAAATCTCTGACAAGAACAGGAATTGGCAAGACGTAATTCTGAATTTTCTGGGAAATATCAGCTGAGGTCCTAAATCCTCTGCGGCCTGAATGTCTGCCTGCTTTCCTGCGACCAACTCTCCTTCTCTGTATAGACAGATATGTATATATATATATATATATATGGGCAGAAAGATGGCCAGAAAGTCAGGCATCAATTGGAGGAACAGCCATCACTTTGAGATCCAATCTAAATACCACATAGACCAAAAAATATAGAGAAAGACAGGCAGGCATAAGAAAACCAGTAACATGTTCAAGGACTCCAGAAAAGTTAAACCATACACCAGAGATGAATCAAATCTCAGCTGCAAAACTGAGGGAATAAGAGGACGATAACAAGGAGAATAACATTTAACCTTTAGTGTTTAGCTAAATAGTCAGACTGCCTGGTTGAGACCCTGTTAATCCTTAACAATCCAAAGATCAAAGTACGAGGTTACACTATTACACTGCAGTGGCAAGTTCAACATTTCAGTGTCTGTAATTTAAGTCCATGAAAAAGTTTACAATTTTCAGCAATTTCTAATTGGGTTTCCCATAAAATAATAAAATGAATTAAAATTAACAGAAAAACATATTTAGGGAAAGGCAATAAATAAGTATACCCACAATATGCAGAGTCATGAAGTTTTGCAAGTCAGAGGTTTCAACACGGGCAGAAGGGGCTGTTAGAGAGCGCAGCCTACTGCCTCATCTCCCTGCTTAGTATCTGAGAAATAAATATTTTGTCTATGTGTGTGGGGGCTATATTTATTCACTGAAAATATTTTCTCTCCCCAGAGCATTTGATGGATTGAATCTTTTCAGACAGGAGCAACATCCCCTCTCCTACTGCCAGACACTAAATACCAACATTTCAATTTCGCAAGAACAACCATAATTTTAGTTTTGGAGTTTACAACCCACCCCTGGATGGGGACAACAGGCACTGGTGGAGTGTAAACAATGCAAAACAGGAAAAGAGAGGATGAGGGAGGGTACAAGTGTGGAAAAAGGTGACGTGGTTGAGTCATTCAGAGGGCAGGGGGCTTAGAATGGATTCTACCAATGGAGGAGTCATCGAATAGGGGAAGGGGCCAAGTCATAAATTTACCATGCAGAGGACCTGTTGGCCCTGTTGTGAATTCTCTCAGCAGGTAGGCTGGTGCAGCCTTTAAACATCCAGCCATGTTAAAAGCATTGTGATCCTAGCGGGAGACCATGATTCCCAGAAAAATGACGGAGACTAAAAGGGAAGAAAAATGAAGCCATCTTGATTGTTTAATATCGTACAGTTGAAGTTAGGCAGAAGAAAGAACATGCCTGCTAGAGAGAACTAATGAGGGATTTAGTGAAGAATTATTGTTTTGCAGAAGTGATTAGTTCATGAGCCCAATAACATTAGCGGTTAAAATGGTATTTGCCAATACTCATTCTAGCAGCTATTTCTGACCAAAGCAAGAAAAAAGAATATTGAATAACAACAAATGTTTGATTAATGTCTTGATTCCAGCATATTTATCCTTTATTGTAGAAACAATGACATACTGTACATGCCCTTAATGTAAGCCTCTCACCCCTGCGCTGCCTCAGCTTAATATAAACGCTTTTTTAAGAACTTAATAAATCTTTTTTATGAACTTGGCTCATGGCAGCATTTTATCACTCCTTCGCACTTTTCCCCCCCAGCAAAACGAGATCAGTTTAACACTAAGATATGACTTAAAAGTCTGCCTTTATTTGTAAAAGAAATAAATTTCCAAGGCACCTCACGGGTTCAAGTTTGAGTACGATAAAAGAACATTAAAACTTCAAAAGTATGCCTCCCCCAATTTTCCCTTCACCGACTGATCATGCACAACTAAATAAAAGAACAGTAGTTCAGCGATTAACAGTGTTCTGGACTAAGCTTGCTGCATTTCTGTCCCTGCATGATTCAGACCGCCAGTTCCGTTTCACACAGTGTTGCAGGCTATTTCACTAACATGCCTGTGCATCAGCATCTCAGGTTGCAGATCCCTCACCGGCCGACCGTCCCGCACAGAGGAGCACACAGTTGCAAGTTGGGGGTTGAGGGGAGCAGTGACACTGTCCTGAGCTACTGACAAAAGGCTAAGGTTACATGGCATTTCGCCCCCGCGTCTAACCACTCATCACTACTAAACGCCTTTCATCTCACCTAATAGCTCCCACGGGAAAGAGCGAGAGGTGCCATCGAGGCACTGGGTCTGCTACAGAAAACGTCCAGAGCGCATAGGGACTCCTCGGGAGAGATCCTTGCTATTATGATGGAGGGTGAATTGAGGCCTTGTCAATAGCCACTTTAATAGTTGCTGAACTGAAATTTATATACTTACAGGTAAAGGGTTAAACTGCTGGTCCACAAGATGTGTGTATCCGTAGTCAAAAAATGAGTGACGCAAGACAACATCAATCCCCTGCATAGCAGCCATACCCAGCGTGTTCACCCACCTGGAATACATATGAACACAGACACACAGCAAGAATAACATCAGGAATGCAACAGAAGATGCTTTGATTGCGATTCGCATTGCCAATAAAATACGTACTGGGAATAAATACTTTTTTCCTAAACAAATATGAAAGTTATTTTGTGCAGCTGGTTCAGGTCATCATTAGTATCAAAAGGTATCATTATCTACTGGACACACCACAATGGTTTCTCAAGAAGCCACAGTATGATAACAGCACTTACAGAAAGCCAGCAGCGTACGTGTCGGAGAGATTACTGATGCCTCCTGCCCACGCCGGCCCAAGTCCACCCAGCCACACCTTCTTACCAGGAGTGTATGTGTTCACAACCTGCAAAGAGTGATGGAAATGGGTAAACACCAACAAAATCAACACTAAAAATCAACTTTGTAAAAACTCTACTTGGATTTGACTTTTATGTCCTTTGAATCAATGCACATCATTTCATTCAAATTTATTTTAAATATTTTTTTTATTTTTTTATTTTTACGGGTAAACCAGGTATATTCTCACAGTGCTGAGGAATAATTTTTTGTTGTACTGAATTCCGATACTGACTGAATCTTAGTGACTCTGCAAGCGGCTCAAAACACTTGTACATATGCAAATAAAACACACAAACATTAAGATAGACACAGAATAATAATGTGCATGTAAAGAACACAAAAACCTGATCTCTCTTTGGCTGTGTGGTAATGCATAGGAGAACTCCCATTACATTTCACTGAATATTTTAAGTTTTGTTCTTGGGAATGTTTGCTTCTTTTTCCCAGAGGCACTTTGGAGCTGTTTGTCTCTTAGAACTCAGCAGGTTTACCACAGCAGCTAAGGTTGATAACATTACCTCATGGTGGACACAACCATATTACCCCGAGGGTTCGCTTTATCTTATAATATGAAAACTAGCTGAGGGCTGATCTAGTAGGCAAACTCAAAACAAATCCTGTATCTTCATTCCCTCCCTCGAGGTGGTCTGAAATTTCAGGACTTTTAGGGAAACTTAAGTACCTTGGTGACTTTAGTGATCTGCTCTGTCAGTGTGTCCAACAAACGGGTTTTTAGGAAGTCCTCCACCTTGTTCACCCTGCCATCCATGTAATAACTGTAATGGAAATGAGAGGAAGATGCTGTGAGAGAAACAATCTGTAGACTCTTTACAATGTGAGCAACAAACATTTTTATTTCAGCACAGATGGTGAGAAATAAACTGACATATACGAGCTTCATTGTGATTCTCCACCCTGTTCAGTTCGAGCTTGCATTACTTAAATTAAAAATGAATACAAATGTAAAGTTAAAATGTGTAATTAAAACTCTTAATATAGAATTTTATTATATCCTTCTCCATGTTGCAACACTAAAAATGACAAAGTGAAAAGGCTTTACAATCTATTCACCAAACACATCTTACTATTGTGTCTCCCCCTTATTAAGACACTCCATAATCCATGCTATTAAAAATATTCAAATTCTTTAGGGAGAAGGTCTGCAGTTGACAATCCCAGGGTCATCTACCTTCCATTACTTTGATAAACAATATCGTAGGATATACTATAATAACATATTACACTACCAGATAGGTAAATGACAACAAGAAAGTGAAACAATTTCACAAATGCAACACTAGTGTAGGCTTCAACATCAAAGTTGCTGCGGTGGCCTCCATTTCCTCCTTTGGCCAGCTTATTATGCCTTTATTGTAATATATATATATACGCTGTATATATATGCTATAATAAAAGACAATAGGTCAACAGCTACGATGAACAGGGGAGTGACATATTCAATTACACTTCAGTGTACTGACAATCCAATTCTATGTCAAAATGTGGGATTGCGTAAGAGGAAATGTAAGCACTGAGATTTAAGACAATGCAGACATCCATCTGTGGTGATTTTGTGTGTGTGTGTGTGTGTGTGGGGGGGGGGGTGATAAAGACACAAAGAGAGATGATAATGAGAGATGATGTTAAGAGAGTATGATGAGAGAAGAATTTATTGGTAGTTAGAGCCAAAGTCCTGAAAAACATCACCCTGTGGGCAGACAAAATACCTCTCAAAGATTTCCTGCAAGAGTCCAAGGGAAGAAAACAAGACAACAACCACACACACAGTTCATGTTTCAGGTGCCATAAAAACATACATACATCTTATTTGCACTGCAGAAGAAAACAAAAAGCATGTGTTGCATGTAATCCAACAGCAATATGTCTTGACTTGAGTATCGACCCTCTTAGGTGAAGTTATTTAATGATTACTATAAGCATAAGAAAGTGTAAACACAGGGGCAATTGCATTACGACATTAAGACCACACAGCACTGTTAAAAATCGGTAACAGTTGAAGATAAATTCCCGTGTTTTGCTATAGTGGCAAATAGCTTCCCAAATCCCAAAACGTCAACAGTTAACTAGGAGGAAATTTGGGAGTTTGAGAGCGCTAAGAGTCACTATAATGGAATCAGACAGGGTGCCTCAAAGTATTTTAAGGTTCAGCAGCCAACTGCTGTTCATGGTCAGGTAAATCCAGATCTTACAGGCTCTAAAGGAGAAAATCATATCACTCAAACTGAAACATACCATCTTTTTTTCCCCTTCTCTCAGTTGGCTATACCATTTTGATGAATTGATCTATATTAATCCAGAATGTAGCTGCTTCACTAAATATGTATCATTTACTTTTTAGCAACAAACAGTAGCGTGATTCAAATGCTATATTCCTTTGTATAAATGCTGAGAATTTAATGGCCATCCACCTGTGGATATCCAAACGTGTAGGATGATCTTTCACTTCACATGGATTTGCAGAATTACATCATCATCATCACAAAAGGTGAATAAATTACATTTGCAAAATTTATAAGATGACATTTCCAAAGACATTCGCTGCACATAAGCAACAGAAAATATATTTTGTAAAGTGCAATGAGTAAACGTAATTGCTCAATCTTTCAATCTGCTTGCATTCATTAGTGCTAGTTTTACAGAACCGTGACATAATACAAGAAATAACGGAAACAGATGCAACACCTGTTAATTAAAGATTTTAAAAAGTCTGTGCCTCATTGCAGAGCAGATTTCTCTTCTGAATCTTTTAAAGCAACAAGTGTTATCAATAAAATACCAGATCAGCGCAGTTCAGTCCTGCTTAAAGCTGCACGTTTTGTGCCAACATTCTTTTTTTTTATCTTCTTCTCTAAAACCAGAGAACACGCCAATCAAAGGTTCAACCAATTAAATGGGGGCAATATCAAAGAAGAATTGCAATGCATTGTGGATAATAACTCCAGTAGACATGAAGACTATATAATCATAACAACTGCAGCATAAAAAGATTCCCAAACAAAAAGGTCAAACCTCTACTGAACCTGTTTTGGAAAAGTCTGTGGAACTGACAGATGTGTCAACAAAACTGCAGAGAACAGAGCTGAATTTTGTTGTTGAAGGACTGTTGCAATTGGAGCTTAACCTCGTAATTTTCGTCACACGATTGGAAAAGTCCCAGGCTCCTGGCCTCAAACTGTAAACAACGCACAGATTAAGTCATAGCTTTACACAAATTATTTGGTTATCCTGTCATCTTTCCAGAGAGCTCACAATAATTCTTCGGTCCAGATCCCAGGGAAGGAAATTCCAGTTCATATATGGAAACAGAATAAAAGTACAAGTTATTACAGCTATATGGTACATATCAGTACTGGGAATTTTAGCCACAGTCTATAAAAGTATCTGGTAGCTTAGAGCAGAAACCTTATGAAGAAATGCATATAAAGAAAACTCTTCAAGTATTTTGACCAGGATTGAGGGGATCATAGCTTGGTATTCATACAAATGCTGAAGTCTATGTTCTTGAAACAGAACAAAAAGAACTTTTCCTTTGTTCATTTCAAATTTGGCACGATACTTTAGCTGCCACACTGACCTGAAATCAATAAAATTCAATAAAAAACACTGTGTCCAAATGTTTTCAGACACAGATCCACTTGGTCAGCTTGTTCTACACAACTCTCACAAAGTGCCAGCACCACATCAAAGACAGCTCACTAACAAAACTATCTACCACTCTATTAACACAGAAATATAGTACAGACTAGGGGAATAGATGTGATAACATCAGACAGGGGAGGATGGAAGCAGAGGTGGAAGCGCACCAATACCAAAAATGGGAAAATACTGAAACAAAAAGTTCTACATTTTAAATTTTACTTTTGTACATGTGCAGTTAAATGTACTAAAGTATCAAAAGTACTGAAGAATAATGGTTTCTTTCATATTAATGTAATTTTACTAGTAAGGTTAAATGGACTTATATAGTGCTTTTCAACCGTTGAAACGGTTCACAAAGCGCTTTAACAGTAATCTACACTTGAACAGTAGTCTACTGTAAAGGAGTAAAATGAAACAACAGTTAAAAAATGTAAAGCATGAGTATAGTCTACAACAGTGTACTGCACATAAAGTGTCAAGGAGTGGCCATGTGGTATAAAGGAGAGATTTGGGGTGATTGGAGGGGTAGCAAAGTAAGAAGATGGTGTGTTTCTTGCTGTGGACCAGCAGGTCATCATCAGATCAATCATTAAATAACAGTTGAAGGATATGTAGCTTCCCTCATGAATGCTCTCACTAAATTTACAGCACTTTTGTGATTTTCAATTCTAGAAAGGAGAAGATCAAAAATCTTTAACAACTCTTTTTTCTCCCCTCAGCTATAAAAAAACAGCACACAACTCTCACAGCTGTCTGGCATGCAGTACCACTGTCTTCCTGACAAACAAAGGTGTGGGTATAATGTCTCATCCTGGCCCTGTTTAAAATGTGTCGGTGTAACTACAAAGAGTAAAACTGACGACAAAGTGAAAATGCTTCGGATTCACTTTCAGGCCGCAGTGTTCACAAGAAGTGCTCATTCTCAAAAGCAAGGGTCATTAAAGTGCACCTTTCATCACTTCATTATTACAACATGTTTAACAGGGGTTTTTTGCTTGCTTGCTTGATTCACACTCCGATGTTCACACCACTAATGCCCCACTGCTGGAGCAATTAGGGCTCACATTTAGTGTGTTGCTCTGGGGCAAATTATTAAATTTGTCTCGTTCACTTTCCTCGCTGATAATTTCACATTTAGAAATTGGCAGCTGTCTGGTCACACACTTTGACTGGCCTAATTCTCTCACCACGATGCAGCCCCTGTTAGGAAAAGTGGAACGTGTTCACTATAGTTAAGGTTAGAGGGTGTGGGTGTGGGTGTTATAATTAGGTGTTAGATCAAAGACTGGTTCACCTAAAATTACAAAAAAACAACATATTTTCTCACTTACTTCTAATGGTATCCAATAATGCAGATGGTTCTGGTTTTATTTTCCCAGGTCTGAGATATCCATACCCCAGAATTATGCCAACACTCCAACCAGCTTGCTAATACTTACAAAGCTAGCATGCTTAATCAGTATGCACCTAATGTTTACCATGTTTACCTTTTTAGCTCAGCGTGTTAGCATGCTAACATTTGTGAATTTGAACTAAAGTTCAGCTGAGGCTGATGGGAATGCTATTAGTTTTGCATGTATTTGGTCATAAACTAATGTTTTGAGATTGTAACACCTCTGAAGGGAACACTAAAGTTATTACAATTTATCCTGAGGAGGACCTGAATGTACCAAATCTTATGCCAATCCATCCCATGACTGTTGAGACATTTCATTTAAAAATACAAATGTCAATCTCATGGTAGAGCTATAAAGGAAAGTCAAAGGATCAACAGAGTGGTTAAGATTCATCCTCTGGGACCTATACATGTCTGTGAAAGGTTTCATGGCGATCCTTCATATAGTTACTGAGATATGTCCGCCTGGACCCAAAGAGTTGGACTGCCCGACTAACCAACAGGTGGACGTTGCCATTCCTGAGCTACAAATGTGCTATGCTTCTTCATGTACTTTAAATTCTCCCCTGTATTGGCGGGGAGGCAGAAGTCTCAGAGATGTATATCTCAAAACTAAAATCAAAACGTCTCCGTGGATACACAAACTAGAGGTTAGTGAGAAATTTATCTGGGTTAGGTTATGCATTGCATGCAGACATCCAGGCAAGGATCTTTGGAAAAATGGGCACACTCTCTTTATAAAAAGGGAAAGAAAACCTAACACTGCATAAAGGTGAAGAAAGATGGAAAGAGAGAAGAGAGAATGACATGTGTTGCTGGTGAATCCAAAAGTGGATAAATAATAATTGAGACAAGATGCCGCAAATGTGAAACTACAATGATGTGGAAAAAACCGTCATAACATAACGCAAACCACATATCAACGTTTCGCGATCTGGAGGTACATAAATATTTCACTACATAGCACTACATGTTTCATCACCACAAGCTCCAACAGAACACCTTTGACCGTAAGCCACAGACACACATACTCTCTAACAAAAATCCATATGATTCTCAAAACCTGCTTAAAATGAACGACGCGTTTCCACGTTTGATTGAAAATAACTTGAGCCAGCTGCAGTGGAGTAAAACCTGTGTCATATACGTGTTAATGACTGGCCTCCACTTTTATTAGTTTGGCTTCTTTTTGCAGAGGTCAGAGTTTCTGTCACGCAGCCTGGTTAGACTGGAATCTGGACCTCTGGTGTAAAACGGGCTAATTGACAAAGGGAATGAGCCAGAGCATATGGTTTGATTTTAACAGTGTGGGTGGTGTTTTTCTAAGACTTACTGACAGCCCTGCCTCCTTCCGTTTCTTCTAATTTCTCCTAATTAGACCTGACCTTCACCTTAATGACCAGTCACTCAGTGACACAGGGCCTGTCTGATCTTAGTGTCTTACAGTCTTTCTGTACACATCTTACACATGTGTAAAGAGACAAAGATAAAACATGGGGGGAAAAAGATCAAACCACTGATGTGTCCGTATGCATTCCTGCAGGATGTGCAATAGACAAATGTCAGGTGTTACTAATTTAACACACACACACACACACACACACAGGCTCCTTTTCCTGTTGTTCCATTTACAGGATAAACACGGCTCTCTACATTATGCATCATTCTCTCTCAGTAACAGTGTTAATAATGGTTATAACTGGCTACCGCACACACACAATGTGGTGATAATGGTATGAAAGCACAACATAACCTGTGCTGTAAGATTTATGGTTGAGAAATCTACTGTTTCAGAAGACTGCAGATGGATTATGGGCAGTGGCGTGTCCAGACATTTTTTACTGGGGTGGCCCAAGTGGGGCACTGACTTACACAGGGGTGGCATAAAGTCTAATGGACCTCGGACCCTCTTGGGGACCAATCAATCAAAAGAATAGTTTTTATATTTTAAAGTTG
>JAVQJF010098596.1:0-21905 GCA_036023855.1 Gadopsis marmoratus | reverse complement strand
AAAAAAAAAAAAAAAAAAAAAAGGAATACGGCAGCTTAAATCCCCACCAACCGTCAGTGTTGTGTTCATTCCTACAGGGTGTCTGGCTTACCAGTCAGAGCCGGAACACGCATGTTCATGTTCATTACTTTGTGTGTAGACAGAAATAAAAAAGAAGAATGTTGCGTATTCAAGATTATACTAACAAACCAAGGCACATGTGCATTCTGCTTGCATTTACAGACAGCAGCATCTAAGACCTACTAGCACTCAGAGTTTAATTCTTTCTTACTGACTTATGCATGTCGAGATGTATACCCCGGCTGTGTGAGGCCTCAGCAGAGTTGTCACCTCTGCTCTGGTGGTGACATCAAACATGCGACCTCTGATCCGGGGGGCTGGCTGCCGCCGCCTGCTTGGATGCCACCACCTGCTGATGGACAGATCCTTTTCCTGTCTACAGCTGCAGGGGCCTGGAAACACCTGGACACTGCAGCAGCCCTAAGCTGCATGACAGCATTAAAAACGTCTGTGCGCATGTGTATGCGTGTGAAAAGCGGTGTAGATTTGTGGTTGCTTGTAAATGCCTCGGATTGTACTCTGCTGCTGTAAAAGGCTATAAATGATTCATAATGAGGATCTGCTCTCTCGTTGCGGCCAAGGCTTCGAGTGTATGTGTGTGCAGACGATTGTGTGAGTGTTTTCTTTTCCACCTCCCCCTCCTCAGGTGTGGCATACTCTGCAATCATTTGCCCAATTGACCGTGAGCGTTTTAATTACTAACTAGTTTGTGTCAGGAAGAGGAAGGGGAGAAGTAAGACAGGCAGAGGAGGATGAAATAAAGGCATTTCACCCCAAATAAACAACAACAAACACAAAAACGCAATGACTGCTGAGGTGAAATACAAAAGGAGAGTCATAGAGGAAAAGATAGGTGACATACACATGAACCAGGGAGGGCTTTGAGGTGATGTGAGGAAGAGCTCTGTAGAGAAAAGCTTTGAGGAAACTCAGGAAACAGCATGAGGTAGTCATCCCCAAGCTAAGCCCCATGTATGCACCTCCACCTGTGCACGAGTACGTGCGTGTGACTTTCATGAGTGTGAGCACGCTGCTGCTCTTCTGTATTACATGAGGTCCTTCTCACATGACTCCAGGTCTGAATCTCATCGCGCAGAGATCATTCTAGCCCCAGGCATGCAAAACACAAAAACCAGCTTATGTTTCTTACGTAGAATTTGCCATCACCCAGAGCGTCTAAGCATGTCAGTGACGCCAGAAAAGTGATGTGATGTGAGATGTTTGTCAGGCAGTCTTATGACATACTGCACCGGAGAGACTGAACGCCTGTGTTTTTACTTGATAACAATAACTGAAACAAAACTTATGTCAAACAATACTGACTACAATGAGACTTTTGAGATAAATGGGTTGTTCACATGACCTCTGTGATATCAAAATTCCAGTCAGAGCCGTTGCACAACACTATAAATACTGTATTTCTCATAATCATATCAAATCAAGTTAGCAGACCAGAGCTTGGTGGCCAAGTAAAATAATGTGAATATTAACGCGGTAATTCTTGGCCAACAAAAATATATTGAATACAAATCCTGAATTGAACATTTCTTTCCCAGCTAGGATGCTTATGAATACCAGCGAAGAGTTTAGACCTCCACCACGGTAATTGTTGGATCCAAAATGGTGATTTTGACATTAACCTTTATTTTGATGAATTATGCATAAATATAATTAAACATGGGGAGTGGAAATAGACTCATTATGAATTATTGGAGTTGTTTTAATGAATTGTTGTTGGAGCGTGGAGTGTAGACCATCCCCTCTGACAATCAGCTGACTGAGGCAGTAATTGTTTTTACCTTCTCTGTCAAAGCACTTTGTAAACTCGGTTTTTTAAAGGTGCTATATAAATAAAGTTTATTATTATTATTATTATTATTATTGTATCAGCTGGTATATAAGAGCTGAGCTGTCATGAAGTCCGAGTTCTTTGGTTTGTAGCCACACAGTCATTTGACCGCTGAGTGATTATGTCTTTTAGTTTTCTACTTTAATGTCAGCCCTCATGTACGTTGTCCGGTAAGAACAACTCATTTGTTTGTGGAGAAAGAAGGAAACGTAGCACAATGGAGTCTGAATGAGGATGGAAAACATATATGACAAAAGAAAGAAATCAGCAGATGTTTGAGCGCATTGACCCAGACGCATTCCAACAGACAAGAAGGGGAAGTTGCTCTATTAGGAATTATCTCCCGTAAGATGTCTCGCAGCCAACACTGTCCTCGGTGCGTGACAGAACTTTTATATTTTGTACCGTAACACTTGCCAAGGGGCCTTGCCTTGACTGACAACGTGGTACTGAGTAAATGACAGAATAGGTCTATGGTGTGGATAACTTAAGTTTGGCTTAAAGGCATAGCTACTTCAAAAGTATCCAAAATCAACGGTTCTATACTTACTGGGAGCATAATATGAGATAACTTTGTTATGATATAGCACTATATAAATAAAATTGAATTGAATTGAATTGAATAATATATACTCTATGTGCTACCTGTACATTAAAGAACACTGTTCTTCAGCAACCACTGTATTGATTTTCGCTCACATCATAGTTGCGAAGTGAGATGAGCTACTGGGTCTGAAAGTATCTTTCTACTCTTTAAATTCCCATTTTAAAAGTTTCTGTTAATATTATCCACAAAGTTCACAAAGAAACAGAGAAACACAGGAGTCTCATAGATAATTTAACAATGCTTTAGGTCTATGTTTTGACCATCATTTTCAAATATTTGCTTCTGAGAAATCTGAGGAATGATGTTATTTTCTGGCAGTTTGGCGTGGCAGATGGCTGTAAGGTGCGCATGGGGATTTGTCACCATTGCTATGCAGGAGACGCCAGTCAGAGGTGCGGATGGATGATGGCTGTAGCAAATTCAGACTACTTTGTCATTTCCATTGGGAACAAAACTCCATGCCATTGTTGCCAAATTCATTGAGAATTGACCCGGAATCATAAAATGAACTGATTGACAGAATGTATTTTTGTGCTTTTGCAAAAGAAAACCATAGCTTCTGATCACCTTCACCAACATTAGAATTTTAAATACAATGATTGGGTGTTTTGTATCTAAATGAACCTTGGAAGTTTTAGTTGACTTCTCTCCTTACATTTTTCATATAGACAGGAATATCACTTCTTTATAGACAAAAGAACTATAGATTTATTGCACATCAGAAAACAATTCTACAGTTGCTGATTGAGACTCATCACTCTCATAAAGTGTCATCTCATTTTGGTTTCAGCTTCATTTACAGCTACATCACACCCTAAAGATATGCGTCATAATGATCAATGGAAAGCAAAACTCTTCGTGAAAACGCTGCGAGCGAAAAGCCTCGTATAACGAGAGGCAGTCAAGGATAAAATGGCAATGCAGGGAGGAGAAAGTCAAAATTCGAATTCTGCATCATGCTGAGTGGTTTGGTCCAAATTGACATGATGTCTCAAACAAACATCAGGTGGCACAAAATCCATTCTCAAATAAATCCAAACACGCACACACACGGGGCGAGAGAGAGCGAGTGAGAGATAGAGAGAGAGTCAGAGGGTAGGTCTTTGCTGTGGTTAAACAGTAGCACCAGGCAGTCAGTAATCCAATCACACGCACATGATCTGTGCCCTTTTGCAGGAAGCACCCTGTGAAGGGTCTCTATCTCAGGACTTCATTAAGATTAAATGAGCACATAAATAGTGCAAACATGGTAATGGGGAAACAGGAGGATTAGAAAAATGAAAGGGTAGCAAGAGATTGAAGGGAAATGCAGTCATGCAAGGAGTGAAACAAGTAGAACTAATGGAAAGAAATGAGTCAAAGCACTGAGCAAATGAAAATAAGATTTTGATTTAATATTGAATTGAATTTATAATATTTGGGGCGGCTATGTTGAATGACAGTAGAGGGGATCTTCCCTAAATAATGTAATAACACGACAGGTGTTTTTAAGACACAATGATCTGATGGCACATTGAAACTGAGATTAAAGGAAGGGATAAACCTTGTCTTATATATGCCACCTACTTTATCTAACTGTCTTTATTCTGATTGGTCTGTCAGAATGTCCCGCAAATTACAAAAAGAAATCAAATTTTCCTCATCTTTATTTTTTGATCCCAACTCATGGTGACATGAGTGATGTCTTGTTGGACTCAGGGGAGAGTTTCCTGTCAGGTGGCTGTGTAATTTAAGATCCATCCTCTTTCCTGTATTGATCCTGGCGTTGCATTGAGATGTGCAGTACGATGGTCTGTTGATCCAGAGAGATAACTTTAGAAGAGACAGGCAATGCGGAAACCATGTATAGATGATTTTGTTTTAAATATGAATGATATATTATAATTTTCAGGAATACACTTATTCCCTTGCTTGCCAAGAGTTAGATGAGAAGATATGTAACAAACACGTTGTGCCTTGTTTGTGTAATCTGAACAAAAATGCAAATCTAAAACATTTACGTGATAGACCAGTAACTTCTGGAGTTGCCGCTGGTTGCCTGGCGAGAGATAGTCCAGCACATAACCCTCCCTAAAAATGGCAAATTATTGATTTACGCTTGTGTTTTATACAGATTAAACAAACACGATATGTCTAAATTAGTGAACTTTAGAGGTGCTGGCCAGTGGACTTTGTTATGCTTGGACAGATCCAGGCAAGCTCTTTCCAGTCTTTGTGCTAAAAAATCGCCTTAGCTTTACATGCTTTTAAGTGGTATGATTTACTTTAGCACATTGCATTGCAAAAGAGGGAGGATTTGTTTCAGGCAGGTTGGGTTAGACATGCTTGCGTTTTTGCCTCATGGTTTATCTGGCAAGCTAAAAGCAAATTTACCTTAATCCCAGTTGCTGTATTCTTTAAAGAACATGGCAGAACATGACTGATACGATGATGATGGTGATGCATTGTGCTGAAACACACATTGTTTGCACAGCATGACTTGGCTAGCTAACTCGGTGGATGTCAACAAGTGGCAGCTTTGTGAGTGCACAGAAGAATGTTAAGCTAGCTGATACTGAGCATTTCCAAACTCCAACAGCTGAGCAACGGAGTTGTCAGAAATACAGACCTCGGAGAAGCTGGAATGTTTGAGCACTCACTTCATTTCCCTCATCTAACAACCTCATGAGCATTTTGTGCACCGTGGGCACAGGCATGTCACGCAAACACATAAGCCGCTCAAATAAATCGTTCTGCGGTACTCAAAGTAAACATATTCACGGCATGCCTTGCACATACACATTTTCAAACAATTTTACGTGTGAAATGTCATGCAAGCCATTTATGCATTTCTTTTAAATTAGCATGAACAATAGCAAAAGCAATCATGAGGCCAACCGTTTACATACAGTCTGCATGTACAGGGAGTTTATCAGATGCACTTAAGACTTTAACGAGTTTTCCATCATCCATTATTCATGCTGCGGTCGTTATAAACCAAAGAAGACACATCATGAATCCTACGTACTCTACATAACAATCCACAGACCTTTGGGAAATTTACAGTTACATATATATTTTTACATGGAGAAAACTGTAGAATCCAATACCAGAAATAAAAAACAATTGTGATGTGATAGTCAGGCTCATGAGGTCTTTGTACAGCGACGTGCCACATGGCTGTATGGTTGCAAAGTTGCCGGTTCCATTCCAGTCAGTGACATTTTTGTTGCATGTCATACCCCTCTCTCTCGCCGTTTCCTGTCTACCTCTTCACCTGTCACTATCAAATAAAAGCAAATACATAAAAAAAAATAAAACCCAATATGCAATTTGCTGCCTTGAGGCAGCGAAAAATCTATTGTTGGTCCCATTCTCCTCCCCCTCAGTTGAGAAAGTTTACACCCCAACATTTATCACTCATTTTGATTAGCTGTCTACGTAAAAACGCTATCTAGCCGGAGGGTGATCTAACAGGCCTCTATATACCCGCACAACAGCTGTTGAAGAGGCAATGAACACAGGCAATAAAACAAGCAACAACGGCGTTCACTCTTGTTTTCAAAGGGCCCTTTATTGCCATACCTTCAGCTGCTCCTCGCTTTCTTTCCATTTTTTCTTTGCTGCGACTTCCCTGCTCTGAGGTGACTAGCCTCACCTTGGTTACTGCTGCCATGCTGAGAATCCAATTTTTAAAATATGCATTGCACATTGTCACTCTAATTTATGGTTTATATGACAGCGTTGGCCTCTACAGCGAATGACCCAAATCATTTTAATCAACTAAATGAAAAGATTAATTGCACTGCAACTAATAAATAGTTCATGTTTAATTATTTATTCAATCAGTCAGAGTGAAGGTTGGCCACGCGCACTACAAGGGAACATTTTGTGCTTGTGTATTGGTGTACTAGCTATTGTTATGCATTTGATGATATAACATTTGATCTTTACAAAGTTGGCAAGTGGGTTTAATATGATGGAAATTTGCCTGAATAGTCAAAGCTGACAAAAGTCTGTTCAGTAAGGGAAAGTAACAAACAGAAGGTACAATTCTTCATCAGTTTCCCAGGTAGCAACTATTATGAAAAATTGAATTGAGTGATTGTTGTTTTCCATGAATTTGTTTGTGTATCACAGAATTTCTTTCCCCCTTTTAATGCATTCATAAAATGTTTGCTTTTTTCCCTCTTTGAATAATGTCATATTGTCTGTTTTGTCATCTGCTTGCTATGTATTGCCACGGTTTGAAGGCGTTACTTTATTTTTGTTGCCTTTTTCTGACACAGGGACAGACAGCATGCCTTAGTTTAAATGATCATATGCATCTGGAATACATCAACTGTATTCTATTCTGAATCTACAAAGATGAAAAAATTTTACATTGTACCTGAGGTTTTTTACACCCTTCTCTGCTTCCCCTTCCCGCTGTCAACACTCACCCCTTTAATCTTTCTGCTTGTGTTTCTTTCCTTCATGCTTGCTCTGTTTCTCTGCTCTATTTCTAGGTGTCCTTGAAAAAACAGTGGAGGGGGAAGCCGCTGCTCTCAACAAGGCTAAGACCCTTTACAAGTCCTGTACCAATGAGAGTGCGTCAGCAGGCATCAGATGTCAACACAGACTATTCCTTTTTGTATCTTCTGTTGTCCTAAAGTAACATTTTTCTCACTGTCATCAAACGTTATGTGTATCTCATTCAGTTTATTGCATTGTCAACCTATCATTAAACAACTGTAACAGACATTCTTACCAATTATTAGTTTTAAAAGTAAGAATTACTGTCTTTCAGCTTCACAGCATTATGCGATGCAAAGAAATGCTTTCTTGAAAAGCATTTTGGCTTAGAAGTCACACCAATAAGCTCTTCCGATGCGGCCAGATTTGCATAGATTAAATGTGCATGATAAGAAGTACATTATATGAATAATAATATGAATAATAAGGTTTCTTGTCTTTCATTTTTCTAAGATTCATTTTCTGCATTTTGTTTGGTATAAAATAAATATATCCATTATTAAAAACAGCTTGTTTGTATCTACGCTTCATTTAAGGTTTAATTGAGCTCAGAGGAGGGGCTCCTTTGCTCAACATGCTGCCTGATGTGTTGGAGTGGCCCATAGCTGTGGACAACTGGGAGACCAACTATGGTAGAGTATTCCTTTCCACTGTCACAACCAGCAGAAGTCATCCACAGGCAATTCTGTCTTTCTCACGTTTCCTTCCTTCTCCGTTCTTCAGGTATAAAGTGGCGGCTGGAGGACGTCATCGCCAATCTGAATGAGAAATATGGAACTCAACTCTTGGTTAACTTTTTTGTCGGCACCGATGACAGGGACTCCAATTCACACATCATTCATGTAGGAGTGCAACTGTAGCTAGAACGCCCTCGTCTATCCCTCTCTATGTTTCATAGACTCCCACTCATTCACTCACACATCATGTCCATACAGCTTGAAAATAACCACCCACCAGGTTTTTCAAATCTCATTTCTTTTGCTTATATAAATAAATGTGTAAATAGGTTTTTGTCTTCCTCTTTCTTCCAGTTTGACCAGCAAACAAGCCTCGGCCTCTTGTCCAGAGATTATTACGCTTGCACCGAACCCTACGTAGAGGTAGGCTTAAAGGGTAAAATAACAAGCACTTTTAGTGGACCTACTATTAACGCGCTCAAGGGCCCCCAAGGATTATGTTGCCCGTTTTGCGGCTGCCAGCTGAGACAATCTGCTGGAACTGTTCCACTTTTTAAAAAAGATTTTTTTACCTATTAAGTCATTTAGACCCCAATATACGTAAAAAAGAAATAGGGCCGAGGTATAAAACGACCCTTCACATACACATGCACACACACTTGTAATAAAAGGCTTCCAACCGAAGCACAATGAAAACAGCTCCATGTGTTTACTTGGGCCAGTGCCACTGAGTCTGTGTTCTATGTCCCCTGGAGTTTGTTCTGGGAAACATGATGCCCAACAAATGATGAGGGTATCGGCTGAAACATCAGTACCTTAATTAACTCTGTGTTTACTTGTACACTTACATGCATTTCCAAGCCTGTGTGCATACAATAAATAAAAATGCACTTTGAGGCAGCAAGCGATGATTAAAATCAAAGAAGCAAAACGGAACAGATTTGGTTGTGTCTCAATCCGGACCAGATGTGTGTGATTGCAGCAAACATCCTCTGCTCTGGTTTTACTTTACAGTTTACCATGAACTCTTGATTGATATGCAGAAAGCAGCACTCAACCGTACTTAGCTTGAGGTGGGCTGAGTGTGTGTGTGTGTGTGTCTATCTGTGCGTAGGTTTTTGGTCGTGGGTTAAATTCAAACCAGTGACCTCATTTCCTTTCTGTTAAAGTAAAGTCATGATACATATATGGTGAATGAGTGTGTGTTTGACAGGCATGTCGGGCCTACGAGCAGTTCATGATTGACCTGGCTAAGCTGATCCGCACTGACCGGAGCCTGGCCATCAATGAAACTCACATCAGAGAGGAGGTGACACGAGTTATGGACCTGGAGAGGGACATCGCCAATGTAAGCATGCATTTACACTTTCCCAACAGACGCCTTGGTCAGATCTGAGAACTTCCTCGAGTCTCCGGCATACTAAAGGAAAAAGACCATGTTTTCCAGCGTGCAGAACTATACCTTATCTTCTATCTCAGCTTCAGGAGGATTTTGTGAGCAAATTACTTCTGACAGTATGACCTTCCACTCCTCCATTTCTAGCCCAAACCTCTCTCCTCTCCCAGTGTTTGTGGCTCCAGTCTGGAGCAGCTGCTGTGTAAAACAAGCCGTTAACCAGCCTGATCCCTACACAACGACTTCTCAACAGGTTTCCACGGTCCACGTTTGTCATTCTGTGCTGGTCTGCTCTGCTCACTGCCATGCTTCACTTCTCCTCCACTCGACTGCTGGCTTTTACAAGGCAGTCACCGTTCAAGCTCTGACATTTACAGACCTGAAGCCTCCTGGGACTCCAGATATGTTTGTTGCTGCTGGACCTGGACTGCAATTGTATGCACGTGTCAAGAAAGTGGAGGGTTGTGTTGTGACAGCATTTTTGTTTTTCCACCTCTCTGTCTTGCTTTCTCCAAGGCTACTGATACTCCAGAGGACCGCAACAACCCAGTGTTGCTTTACAACAAGATGGAACTGGGTGATCTGAACGCCAACTTCACCCTTGAGGTTGATTCACAGGTATAAATAGACTCCTTATCTGTAAGAATTTGTTGTTTCCTTTTCACCTTCCTACCTCTATCTAATGCTCTTTTTCTCCTCTCTGTCTGCGCTTACGGACTCGTCCTGAAGGTGTTTGACTGGAGTTACTTCACAGCTAAGATAATGGATACAGTCAACATCAGCGTTCCTGACACAGAAAAGGTCATAAACTATTCCCCCAACTATTACAGAAGACTCAACCTTATTTTGGCCAGATACACCAAGAGGTGTGTTTGTGTATAATAGCCTGTTCGTGAATGTGTGTTTGTGGGAACGTACTGCATGCCCTGAAACAGTTGGTCACCCATTACTCATAACGTAGCTCTGTGTGAGTAAGAGCGTTTCCTTGACCATGCTTCCTGTCCTCACAGGGAGCTGCAGAACTACATGGTGTGGCGTTTTGCTATGAACATGGTGGTGGGCCTCAGCAGAGTTTACAGGGACACCAGGAAAGCCTTCCGCAAGGTACGCCAGGACCCTGCCACTGAACCTGTTGTTAGAGAAACACAAGACCCAACTAATACTGAATTATAGAGGTGGATAACATTATCGAAATTTCCTGTATCAATATATGGCACAATATTTGTTTATTGAGGATCACTTAAATTTGTCTGTCAAAGAATTGTGAACAAGATAGGTACTTAGGAAATGATTTTAGACTGAAGGTATACCAGCCATGCTATGATGTTTAGCAGGTATAATATTTACCATGGTCACCATCTCAATGTAAGCTTAGTAGCTGAAGCTGATGGGAATGTCATTAGGTTTGTAGGTATTTTAGCATGAACTAAAGTAGTGGGCAAAGTCAAACTTCGACTTGCTGGCGGTGGGTAGCACCAAAATCAGTACGATTCATCTTCTAGGGAAAATGAATGTCTACATAGAACTCCATGGTAATCCATCTAGTCGAGATATTTTAATCTGGACCGATCGAACGAGACTGCCATCCCTAGAGCCATGCTGCTAGCGTGGCTAAAAATAAACTGGTTGGTGCCTTGGTGAAAAAACACTATGTAAGACTATTTCTAAATGATTCTATACTGCAGTTTCTTGCTACTTGCAGTATCTGCTGACATGTACGCCGATACGGAGGTATCGTTTGGGCTCTAATAAACACTAGATGTCCACACTCAGCTCCATTCATATTCTTCCTCCACATGTAGAAATCTAATCATTTCCTTTAGTCCTAAGTGTAATGGTAATGCATGGCGGTGGTGCAAATAAAAAATTGCCATGAGCCTCTTTCACCAATATGGTCAATGGTCAATAATTAATCAGTGCCTCTTTACTTTCCCTGCAGGCTCTGTCTGGTACAACGTCAGAGGCAGCAGTGTGGCGACAGTGTGCACTTTATGTCAACAACAACATGGACAATGCTGTAGGACGACTGTATGTGCAGGAGGCCTTCTCTGAAAAGAGCAAAGAACTGGTCAGTAAGGGGTGGATTGCAATATTATTATATTATTATATATTAGATTAGATTAAATACAGGATAAAAAGCTACTACAAATATCACCAAGAGGAATTCCTTATCATACAGACATTATGTGTAATACATAAGTGAATGGTGTTTTTTATTGACACTTGGAACTGATACTGAATCATAGAAGTGAATCTGCAGTGCATGTGTTATCACAAAGCAGTGTGAAAGTGTATTCAGTTATTCATACATACAGTTTGAGAATATGTGTTTCACGCACATCTCATCCCAGTGTATTTTTGTCTCGCACCTGTGTTTTTGTCACCTCTGTGTCTCCACCAAAGTACTGTATTGTTTTGCTTGCACCCATTGAAAGCAGCTGAACAAGGTGTCCTTATTATCATACCCACACCACCCACACTGTATATCTCAACTCTGGGCGAGCGCGTGTACATGTGCGTGCTTTGGCACATGACTCTGTGTATGTGAGTCAGCTCGTGTCTGTGGCCGTGTGCATCTGTCATAATGCTGAGTGTCTCACACGCTGTAAATCGCTGTCATCTCTGTCTGGACCTCTGCCCACTGTAGCATGTGGATCGCACATCGCAGTCTGTGCGACTGTGTCTGTGTGTGTGTGCATGTGTGAAAAGCGACACACAACTTCTATGAGAATGCGTTCACATATAAACACCGCTTTCCCCAAATACGTGGCCATACATAATGTGCATGCGTGTTTGTGAGTGCGCTGCGTTTATATGCAGCTGTCACACACATGCTGCGCTCCTCACATACCAGCCTTCTGTCAGCCGTAGAGACATATTTCAGATATGATCATTGGTGATTTGTAAATGAGTAAATGTATGCTACTATAAGTATTGTACTCAAGTACATTTGAGAGGAACTTATACTATACACTTCCATTTATAATACCTCTACTACCTTACTATGTTGAAGCACGTTTAATAAAATACATTTAAACATGTATTTGACTGCTATAGTTACTAGTTGCTGATAAAGACTTCACATATAATTATGGTGATCAGCTTTTACAAGATGAATCTTTAATGGATTAAACTACCCAACAGTAAGTAAAGTAGTTCGAATTGGATCCACCATGACCAACTACAACAGTAAAATACTACTCACACATGAAAGAAAATGTGAAAATAATCAAAAACATTTAATATATAGTAATATATCACTCACAGGGGCATTTAGCATACTTTAGCTTTTGATTCAAGGATTTTGTATGCAAGACTTATTCATTATTTGGAGAAAGACTGAATTAAGTCAAACTGAGTAGCACTGGATTAGTGCCCATAATGAGAAATCATTACATTTCTAAAACAAACTACGATGATACATACATATTTAGTAGGATTAGCATAGTGTATATATCCTGCATTTGACCCACGTAAATTATATTATAGGATTTCATTCTAGGATAGCACGCATGCATGAAACCTATGCATTCACATGACAAACACACACACACACACACACACACGTATGCCAAGAGATTTTCAGTATGGTAGCTGCCGGTTTGTGGCGAACCACAGCATGTCGTCCGAGTGGTCATGCAGTGTGTTAGCGAGGGGTCTGCTGATGTGCCTCTGACAGCTCACTGTGGTCTCATAGCACAACTGTGCTTTGAGGAATCTGGAAGGGTGACCTGTTACTGCAGTTTTTTTCCCCTTCCTACTTTGTTTTCATTCTTTTATTGGTTCAGGTACTTTTTGGTCAATTATTCCAATTCTGCTTTTGTTTTGTTTGTGGACAAAATGTGCCTTTTTACTGTCCGATGACCATGGTCCAGTCCATGGTTTGCACATCATTATGCCATGGTGGTGGCGTCAGTCAGTCTGTCTCTCTGTGTGCAGGTGCATTCTTGTAAATACTGTAACTCAAGAGCAATACATTACAAAATCATTAAACTTAGACCACAGCTTCCCACTGAAATCTGAGCTTTTGATGTGGCTTTTGGAGCATCCTGCTGTGTGAATTTGCATATACAAACAGAAAATGTCATTATCTTGACACAACTACGGTTGTGCCAATGTGTTATGTGAAGACAAGCATGCTGACATAGAAAGATTTGTTTGGTTACACACACTTGTTTGCTAAATGAGAATAGTATAACAATATAATGTAGTAATGGAGAAATAAGCCTCTTACAAGGCTCTGCATTATAACAGTAAGACAGAACTCAACCCAAAAAACAGCTGGATCCATCTGTAAGTAAATTTAAATATTTAAAGGTCTTAAAATTTGGAATGTAAATTGGTAGCAATATTAATAATGCATCTGCTAGTTTGCAGCCAGTACAGCAGACATCTACTGCAGAGAATTTCTAAGACACCAAGATGACACTTTTGTAAAGTAGAAATGTCCTCATACCTTTTTTGCATACTATATGCACAATTGGCACATTTAGTCACTAAACATGACATAATTTTACTTCCATTTCCTCACTTCCTTTTATTCATACATGTTTGTATTAATCACACAAACATTATTACACTACTGGTAAAATTACCCAAGGTCATCAAACTCCTACACAGAGGGAGTGTAACCCCCGAGAGCTTCTACATTGATATGTGACTATGTAGTCATGAGGTCTGATTCAGGGAATAGTGTTGCACAATATGTTTGTAAGATGTTTTTTGTGCTTTCCACTGGATCCTCTCTGCAGACCTTACGAGAACGCCCTCACACTATTTGAAATGTGTACTGACTGAAAGATTTTTTCACTGTTACATAGTGACATATTTATGACTTGTGTCTCTTTGTGTGTATGTGTCTGTGTGGGGATCAGATGGTGGAGATGATTAAAGACATTCGGGAAGTGTTCATTAGTAACCTTGATGACCTGACCTGGATGGATGCAGAGACCAAGAAAGCAGCTGAGCAGAAGGTATTGGTTATTAATAACAGTCTATTGCATTGCATTCTGAGTTGTAGGATATATGATGATAAAGACGTTTGTTTGTCACATTCCCTCCTCTACTTTTCTGTAGGCCCGAGCGATTCGGGAACGGATAGGCTATTCTGACAACATCATGGATGACAAATACCTTAACAATGAGTACAAAGATGTGAGTGACTGAAAAGATGCAATTGTGAATGTTTCTCTTCTTTTGCTGAATTAGTGTAACAGAATACAGAGTGGCTTCATTTGTGGCCGCATGTCAGTTCTATGAAAACATCTCGGTGAATTCTTGACTTTTATGAGTTTTGCTGGAGAATATATGACCAAGTGTTGAAAGCTCTCGTCACGGCTAATGCTCCTGTTTCTCTGGCTGTGTGTTGGTGTTAGCTGAGCTACAGTGCAGAGGAGTACTTTGAAAACATCTTACAGAACCTCGAGTATGTGCAGAAGAAACGCCTGCGGAAACTCAGAGTCAAAGTCAACAAAGAGGAGTAAGATTCCCCATGGGGGAGAATTAAATCAATGCTCAGCAAACTGGCTAATTCCAGATGTGTAATAATTCAAAGTTGCAATTTTAAGTATTTAAATCACTAATAATAAATGACCTATTCGCTTACGGTGCTTGTGCTGTGACACACTATTTTGCATTCATCACAGTGCATTCACATTTTCCCACACAAACTCCTACTTACAGATACACTTACAGCCTTCCACTAAGCACAGCAGGAATTCTAATATTAGCCTGTTGTTATTAAGCACAGACTCACTTTAAAATATTTCTTTGAATTTGAGTTGTGCTGCACTATGGTGCTCCTTGCTCTACTATTCTTTAATTCCAACTTCCACAGGTGGGTAACTGGAGCTGCTGTTGTCAACGCCTTCTACTCATCCAGCAAAAACCAAATTGGTATTTTCAGATGTGCACATGCTAACACATTCAGTTTCAAACATTCGTGTGTCCAAGTGTTTAACATTCTGCATATTGTCAGGTTTTATAAGGACAAATGTATTGAGGTTTTTCTTGTTTACCCCTGGTGTCAGTGTTCCCTGCAGGTATCCTCCAGCCACCTTTCTTCAGCAAAGGCCAGGCTAAATCTCTCAACTATGGTGGCATCGGCATGGTAATCGGTCACGAGATCACACACGGCTTTGATGACAATGGTATGATTTTCCACACTGTTGCTCTCTTTTCCTCCCAGAGGGAGTTTTGGCAGATTATGTTGGTGTTCGGATAGAAATATATCCCTTTCTGTAACTGGTACCATTTCAGGAGAAAATGTTTTGAAGTGCCATTTTTCACCGCACTCATTTTCATTGGTTTGAATGAAATGTGAAGTTATTATGTTCAATCTCGAAGATGTCAGGATTATTTACACTGATTTTCATAGCTGCAAGCCACCCAGAAACACAAACGAAACAAATGAAATGCAATGGAAACATGTAATTGACATCACTTAACAAGATAATGGTTGTTTGGGCACACATAAGTATTTATTCTTTCTTGTTGATCAAATCCAACCAGCCAACGTTTCAATCTTTGGCCCCTTGTTTTAGGACGTAACTATGATAAGGATGGTGACCTGAAGGACTGGTGGACACCAGACTCCACTCAGAGGTTCCTGGAGCTGTCAAAGTGCATCGTCAATCAGTACGGAAACTTCTCCTGGGACCTGGCCAATGGACTTCATGTATGTCCTGGTAGACAATCTCTATCCTTCTTCTTTCCTCATGTTTGAAAGTTTCTATAGAATTTACAGCAGCATTTTCTCAAGCATTATCCCAAAGCTTTCTTTTTGTCTCATTTATTTGCTTTCCAGTTACCCTTCTATCCATTTCCATCTTTCCCGCGGTTTTGCAGTCTCATCTCTTCTCTGCTTCAGGTGTCTTTAATATTTTGTGTTGACATATCAATCCCTCTCCCTCTCTTTCTCTCGCCTTTGTGCTATTGCTTTGAACAATGCTTCTTTTATCCTCTGGTAAAATTATTTCTTGCGTCCCAAGGAGTGGTATTTGTGATTTCCTGAAATACAGAGGAAAAATTACCTACCTCGGTTCTTTTTCCCTGCCAATCTTTGTGCTCTCCCTCCTTATGTCCCCGCTCTAGTTAAATGGTAACAACACCCTCGGGGAGAACATTGCTGACAATGGAGGGATACGGCAGGCATATCAGGTAATGAGCCTGAAAACAAAGGAGGAGAGTCGGTTTAAGAGCCCTGGTTTACAGATGAGGATGGGATTCAGTCTGTGTTTTGTTGTTGTCGACTGCTTGCTAATATTAATGGATAAGTCATTTGCCAGGTCACTGACTGGTTCATTACCTACAGAATTGTAAACACAATGTAGGACACGATGTTGCAGCTGATTTCATCAGTTTTAACCAGAGGTGAACAGAGAAAGGGCCTTCGAAGGTTTGAATGCAATATGAAATAACAAATGCTCCTTTTATAGATCAACCATGATGTCACACTAGTATTTATATTTTTTTAAATTGGCATTGTCAATGTCGTTGCTTTTAATTAAGGCCAAGTGGAGATTTGAATTCCTTGAGGAATAACAACAGCTCAAACAGACATTACAGTACCTTTATACTATAATTTAAGTGCTGCAGTAACTTTAAAATTCTTGCAGTAAATTCAGAGTTGACCAGACTGTTTCCAAAACAACACAGCTTTATTTTTACCGTACACATGATTCACCAAACAGCCCAGCACATGAAATATCCCACTGTGAAAGGAGGTCACAGGCAGTACCCTCAGAAAACATATAAATATAACATACTTGGTTTGTTGCTTATTTTCCAAGTTTACCATTGAATAGTGTCAGAAATGGTATTATGAAGCACATAAAGTACATCTAGTAATAGGAACATTCACATTAAATTAGCATATTAAAGTATAAAATGGAATGCTTTTTAGGTTAGGTTCTTATAATGACTAACAATTACTTATATTTGAGGTATTTTTGATTCATTTTTGTAACAGTGGTGAGATAAGATGAGAACATTTGTCTTATTTTTATTCTGAAGGCCTATAAGAACTATGTGGAGGTGCATGGGGAAGAGCCACCACTGCCTGGCATTGACCTTTCCCATGATCAACTCTTCTTTCTAAATTTTGCTCAGGTAATTGATGATAGATGGATGGATGGATGAAGGATAATAAATAATGGATTGATGGATAATTTGGTGGTTGGATGATGATTTGGCAGATGTGTAAATGGATGATTGGATGAATGGATGGACCACTGGATGGATGAACACATTCAAAACAGCACAATATATTGAAAGTGATGTGTATTGGCGTGTTGCAGTACATCCTAATCTCTTTCCCAGGTGTGGTGTGGAACACACCGACCGGAGCAAGCTGTCAATTCCATTAAAGTAGATGTACACAGTCCTGGGAAATTCAGGTAAATTCAATCCAACAGTGTTTCCTTTGCATCAGTCAGCCATGTGCTTGGGGAAAAAGGCAGGATTCAACTTACAGTAGCAGCTAACATTTTACAATGTTGAGAAATAGACATGCCATGTAAATTTCAATTTCAAGTAACCTTCTAATCTAATCTCCTCTGTATGTGAAACAGGGTACTGGGCTCCCTTCAGAATTTCCAAGAATTTGCCAAAGCATTCAACTGCAACAAGAGCAGCTACATGGTCCCTGACAACATCTGCCGTGTGTGGTGATCCACAGACTTCTCGGATGGGGACTGTTCTGATGTTGGTCGTCCTCTTCCCCGTACAGTACCTCTCCCCGCTGACTGTTGGAGCACTCGTGGGGGGCTACAGGGAAGTGGAAGCTCCCCTTAGCTCTTTACTGAATGGACCAGGGCTGGTGGACTGACACTGCAGTATGCCTTCCTCCCGAGGAAAACAAAGGACTGTACCCTCACGGACAGATGGAGCACTGTCTCTCCGAATCTAATACTGTAGTTCTTTCAATCGGCCTGATTATTCTGCTACTCACACTGGATACAATCACTCCTTGTGTTTTTATTTTTTCTCTCTCAATTTTCATCTTGTTTTACTCGACATCTGTCTGCCAATGTGTATGTGAGTGTGAGTGTGTGTGTGTGTGTGTGTGTGTTTCAGACAAAATACTGTGCACGTAGTGTGCCAGCTCAAACCCACTGGCATATGAATACACCACACACCCACTCACACAAAACACATGTAAGAGGGCTGAACCACTGTACTGTATGTGGGACTGAGCTGTATGCCTCTCATAAAACCTCAGCTGGTTTCAGCCGTCATCTACATTCTGTAATGTAATTGTTAATAAGTAGAACTAGATTAGGTAAATTATTACAGAACACCTGAATTTATTTTGATGAATAGACCAGTAAATATTTAACTGTAATCACATATTACACAATACTGTTCTATATTTAATGTTAATGACTTAACTGCAGCTGACAGGCGGCTGCTGTTTATTAGCCGTATGTCATATAAACCAAAATGAAGTTTTCGCCTTTAAGATGACAGCTGGTCATGAATCATTGAGCTGACAATCGACAGACGCCACCCTTTTTATATGTTCACTGAGCCTCACGTCTGTTTCCGTGTGGATGAACTGTATGCGTCTGTGTTTTCCAGTCTTTGTAGGTCATTATGATCGCTGCCTACTGTTTGTACAGCAAACTGTTATGCCTTACATGATCTGTTGTGCTACTGTATGCGAGAGTGTGTATGCGCATTCGCGGGAGAACAAAGTATAGGAAAAGGTAACATTAAAGGATTAGATTGACTTTTTCACAAACATGCTTATTTTGCTTCCTTAGAGTTAGATGAGAAGATCGATACCACTCTCATGTCTGTACGCTGCAGCCAGCAGCCAGTTAGCTTAGCATTAAGCCTGGAAACAGCTAGCCTGGCTCTGTTGGCCTGGCTAAAGCTTTATATTCAACACTGACATGAGAGTGGTATCAATATTCCCAACTGACACTTGGCAAGAAAGCGAATAATTGCTTTAAATTGCTTTAACTATTGCTTTAAAAAAGGCGTAGTGATATCTCATTTTGATATTGATTTAATCACATGCGTGCGTACCCATCTTTTCTTTTAATGATTCTTTTACACATTGAAGCAAAAGTCAATTGCCAGATGATATAATTAAGCTTCCAAAGGAATGTTGGCTACGTCTTTGTTGGAACCTAATGAACTTTTCAAAAGTGCATGCATTTTCCTGAATGCAGAAAGTTATATTGGATCATTTTGTATGCCTTTACTTTCTTTGTTAAAATGTAACTGAGGCTATGTGGTTTTTAATTGTGGAATGTCTTGCCTTTGCCTTTCATATAGAAGTTAGTGCAATGAATGATGCGCAACGATCATGTAGACCACTTCTTCACACTGTATACAGCACCCTCCATGTGCAGCCTTTATACACTGTTGTTTCCCTGTGTTTCATTATATCATTGTTTGTGCAAGCTTTCTGTCTCTCTGTCACTGTCGCTCACTCCCTCAGGCTTTCTTTCTTTCTGCCTCTCTCTCTCTCTCTCTCTCTCTCACACACTCCACCTGTAGAAAGACAGATATACCTCAGTTGCCTGTATTTAGATACTTTATAATAATGATTGATAATCATCTTGATGAGCGTTTTTTTTCTTTCAAAATAAATCTTTAAATAACACGCTGAGCCTGCAGGCCAGTTGTCGTACATGGTTTGTGTGTTGTTTTAGCATCTGAATCAGGCTTCTATATAAATCCAAGCTCTTGAATCTGATACAAAGAAATGTTACATTACATCTCATGCGTTGGTGGTTATTTTTGGCACAATGAGACACATTTTTTAACGTAGGATTTAAATTGTGCACTGCATAAGAATGTGAGTGTACAGAATATATTGGTCCTCCTGACTTGACTTAATGGGGCTTTTCTGAAAGTTCAGAGACTTTTCACAATAGATATGTTCTAGAAATGTTCTACATCAAAGTAGAAATTCTGCAGACATTTCAATTTGCTCTTCACCTACAGTGCAGCCTGTGATGTTCTTAAAGAAAGTTAAACTATAGAGAGATATTCCTACATTCTGTTTAACTCATACAATATTATTGACTTGGGGGGTGTATTAGGAATACGGAGGGCAGGAAGAAAAAGAAAACTCTTTCCTCTCTAGCTGGACCTACGGTATAAGCACTGGGTTACTGTGTGAAGTTAATCAGAATCAGATTCAGATTCATTGCCAAGTAGGTTTTCACGTACAAGGAATTTGCTTTGGTGTATTATTGCATAAATAAGCATGAGTATATACAGATATATAAAATAAAGCCACTATAAAGCAAGTACTGTGAAAAAGCAAGTCAAGAATACAAATGAAAAAGGAAATTAGCAATAAAAAAAAAATATAATAAGATACAATTAGAAGACATTGTACAATAATATGAAAAGAAAGTTGTACATTTTGGGCAGAATGTGCAAAATATTAGCTGAGAGATGTGCAAACGTTCACACTATGCAGTGTGCAAAGATGATTGTCTAAGAGCTAATCAAAGGCATGATACAAAGAAATGAATGTGCAATATCTTTATGGCTGCTCCCAAGCTGCCTACTGGTAAATATACCCCATCCTGCAATGAACCAGCAAGCACATTTCCTGGCACGGGGATGGCATGTACCCAGGCTGAAGCTGGAGAGGCAAGCAGTCCGGGATGTACAAGGAATAAGAAAAACACACTTCAAGAAGTTCAGGGGTAAAAGAGAATTATAACTCACAGGATGTATAGGACAGGGGTGCCAAGTAGACGCACCAGAAATAAGGCCAAACTTTGAAGCCATGTGTCAAAAATATCTTGAGGAATAGGGGAGTGTAACATGGTTCCAGAACCAACACACACTTGTGCAACTACACAAACGTAAATGACTTATGACTTATTGATCACAAAGCAAAGTACAAGTCTGACCTTTCTCTCTTTCCTTGTTCACACAAAGTAAAGTTCATGACCTGTATTTTACTATTTATTGCTTCATCTGTAAAAACATTTGAACCACAAGTGATATATGTCAACCTACAACTAAACATCTCTAATACGAATACACTACTTCTGAATGGCAGAGCAAACAGCATTTTTGGGGGTTTTACTCCGCATTCCACAAAATGTCAACAATGTGGCATAGTCAAAGAGGTTGGCTTTAAAAATCAACTACAGACTGCGTTTCTTACACCTTTTCCAAATATTAATTTGGTTACTTATTCTTCATACCTGATTTCATGCATGGTCAAAGTACAGAAACAAATCTAGGTGAGTGTGTAAACTGATTTCCACCTCTCTGAGACTCATTCAAGTATTGTTTTCAGCTGAATATCAGTTGCAATTGCTTATTTACTGCCTGGCTTCCCCTTTTGCTCTCGCAAGCTGGTAACACTTTGGCAGATAACTGAAGGCTCACACCGCCCACTTTCCTCGTGCTCTCACCCTCCCTGTCATTAGCAGCTATGCTTGCTAACATCACAGCTAACATTACAACACGTCAGCATGTTCCTGGGAGGCTGAACAGAGTGTTTTGCACTTTGTACACTGTGGATGGCTGAGGCTTTGTCCTGAAGTTACACTAAACACGGATATTTGGAACTTTTAAACTTAATTTAAATAAGAAACACGACTTGATTGAAAATATATCTGTCAGTGGAAAAAATATAATTAACAGCACTGCACTTTAAACCTCTGATCTTGGAGTCGGTTTAAAGTCCCCCATGCAGCACCTTCTTTTGTTTTCACTCTCCGTGCAAAGTTCTGCTCCCCTCAAGACCACTAATCATAAAATGACTCAATTATCCTTCATGTGCCCCTAAGAGTGGGTCCAGTGGTAAGTTTGTGTGTGTGTGTGTGTGTGTGTGTG
>JAVQJF010098542.1:0-29926 GCA_036023855.1 Gadopsis marmoratus | reverse complement strand
GAAAAACTGCCTTTTAACAGGCAGAAACCTCAGGCAGAACCAGGCTCTTGGTGGGCGGTCATCTGCCTCGACCGGTTGGGTAGAGAGAGAAAAAAAGAAAATATAGGGGGGCGGGGGGGTCGGGTAAGAGCAGGATGAAAGAGAACACACAGCAATCAAAGTACAACTCCACATACAGAAAATGTAATAAAATATAATGTTGTGCACACTATGGTGACCTCGCTCCTTCTGTAACAGCTCTGCACACGGCCCCCTGCTGCTCGTACACAAGGACGTGCACACGCAACACGTGCATGTTCAGCGAACACAGTTCCACTGCCTCATATGTGTACAATTTGTAATGCTGTTTCAAGAACAAGCTATTATGCAATTAATTTTAAAGCCCTTTCAGTTGCAGTTGATTATAATATTAAAGGTGCCCTGTGGAGTTTTCAGGCAAACCAGTTAATGTTCTCACCAGAGCACTCTGTGTGTATCCTTGAGGTCAAACAAATGTGTTTCACATATTTCTTTCCTTTTTAAAATCCTGCAAAGCCAATTTTATGTATATTTTAAATCGTGCTGTATTTACAGCACAGTTTGCTAGCTTGATGTGTTCTTCTTTCTTGCCTTTGTTGGCACATTGCTACACTTCTTCGTGCGTTACCGCCACCAACTGTCGGTGAGTGGAATTATGTGAAAACGGCTTCAGGAATGTGTAACGCACTCTCATGTCTTATGCAGAAAAAGTGCGGACCCAGTCATAAGATATTTGCTCCATAGCACTGCTAGTGGCCAGAAACTAAACAGGGCTCCTTAATTTAAACACAGAATAAATACAAAAAAAAAATGTTTGCCTGACTTTCTCCATCTGGATTTAATGAATCCCAAAATACTTTCATCTCTGTATATGCATGTAAATGAGCCCTAATTAAAACCTGTCATTATATGGCGAAACAATTAAGAACTCTAAAATCTCATATTTATAAGCCATCATTTAACAAAATGCATATGTCACTTTAAAGACCCACATATAATCCTGATTTATGCCCACACATGCGTTTGCATCATGCCTTTTCAAGTAACAGAGTGCACACAGACAGCCACGACTTTTTGAGTTGGCTCAAACCAAACCATTTAAGTTGTTTCATTCCCCTGAACTGATCTCTGGTGGATCCTGTTTTCTCTGTAATTCACCACAAGCCACCAACCGGTCCTGTGGGAGACAACTGGAAGAGCTTTCTGCGCTGTTCGGTGGCCTAAACTCTAAATCATCTCCAGGGCATTAGTGCAAACCTCCTCCTCCTGCTCCCACTCCTACTTCTTTCCCTGTCTCTCTTTCACACCTCTACAAATATGGACACACAAAAACACACATACAGTACTAGTGCATTCACAGCACACACGCACACACTGAAATCACCCTGGGACCCTGTGATGGATAACACGCCGGTGCATTCAGGGCACTTAGGAGAGGGAGCTTGAGCCACACAAAAAAGAAACATGGGGCAAACGAAGTTGGCATTTGAAATGCATGTACAAAGCAGATAATATGGTATAATTTTATACTTTTTCAGATTTTGAAAAGGCACAGACGGTAAGCTTCAGTCCATCATCAGCATGTCTTATTGCCCACGTGTTTTTTGGCTATCTTGACTTCATCAGTGTGGTATCTGAGGTTATTTCAGTTGATCAAATAGTCAAATGAATTTACAAAAAAAATATAAACTTATCAGCCATAACTGACGGGTGAAGTGAAGAGCTTTGATTATCTCGTTACAATGGCACCTGTCAGTGGGGGGATATATAAGACAGCAAGTGAACATTTTGCGTTGAAGCAGAAAAAATGGACAAGCATAAGGATGTGAGCGACTTTGACAAGGCCCAAACTGTGATGGCTAGACGACTGGGTCAGAGCATCTCCAACACTGCAGCTCTTGTGGGGTGTTGCAGGTCAGTAACGTCCAAAACTGGACCAAGGAAGGAAAACCGGTGACCCGGCAACAGGGTCATGGGTGGCTCATTGATGCACGTGGAGAAGCGAAGGCTGGCCCGTGTGGTCCGATCCAACAGAAGAGCTTCTGTAGCTCAAACTGCTGAAAAAGTGAACGCTGGTTCTGATAGAAAGGTGTCAGAACACAGAGCATCGCAGTTTGTTGCATGTGGGGCTGCGCGGCCGCAGGCCGGTCAGGGTGACCATGCTGTCTGAATGTTATGGCTGATCGGTGAACATTACCATTAAAAATACATACAAAACAACACGACAACCAGATTCTACAAAAAATACTGACTGTAATCCTTAGCTTCCCATAACAGGTCAAAATGGTTGAATCTCAGTTTGTCAGAACAAAATAGCACATTTTATGCTTTGTACTTCAAAACACAGTATCTTGAAAATCTTTCATCTCTTAACATTCATGACAACCCTGAATAATGTATGAGTAAATCTACAATTTCAACACATTTCATCTTTTGTTCCCCGTCGGTTCAAATGAACCAGTCATGAATTGAGTTAGTCTTAATGGTCAAAATGGATTACACTGCTTCTATAATGATCTGTGTAACTCTCAGACGTGCTCGTTGTGGAAACCCTCACGTGCAAAATGTGTCTGAAACAACCGTCGTAACCTTTGAAACGGAAATGTCTCGTGAATTTCAATGATCACGAACTGACAACAGATGAATCTTATGTAAAATGACCGTAACAGGTGTGCACGAATGTGGTGCAACTCGTGTTCTATCAATTCTCAAACCCTTTTTTTTAGTTTTTTTAGGTACCACAGTTTGTGAGTGTGGACAGACATCAGAGAGGCGACAACAGCCTACTCACGCAGCGACGTGTCGGGGACGGTTTACTGTGCTAAAAGATTTGTGTGTGTTCCAAGAGCAAATATCAGATGGGAGGTAGATGAAATGGTGCGGCCAGACGGGAGCATTTCTACAGCACTCCCTGAATAGGCGTCTGTGGCTCAGGAGGTAGAGCGGGTTGTTCACTAATCACAGGGTTGGAGGTTTGATCCCTAGATCCTTTATGGGCAAGCCAGCACCTTGCATGGGAGTGCCGCCACCCATCGGTGGGTGAAAGGCTTTGTCCGTTAAGCACCATATAAGTGCAGTCCACTTACAATATGTAACGTGAATTTGTTGCATGGAGATGTCCCTGAGCTTCATCGAGTGTTTCAGCCTTCTTACCACTAGACACTCTCAGCTCAGGCAGGCTCTCCCCAGGTGATCAAACTGGGCAGTGTGAACCATGTCCAATTTAACCAGGTTGTTTGAAGGAAAAAATTGTTTCTCAATAATTTCATGGCCTGCATAGGCCTTTAGACACACTATATTAGTGAACACAGCACACTGTTAGTAAAAGAGATTTAGAAACACACAAGTGTAACCCACTGAAATATTGTGTGCCTTGTTTAATTTTGGTGGTCTGGTGTCCTCTCAACACCTCCAATTAAAGACAGCATGTTATATGTCAAACTCGGCAGAATACGGCAGAAGGCAAAGTCCACTTGCAGTAAAATGTATCGAGCTGAACAACGTATTGCCTCAGACAGTCAATAGCTGTTTGGTTCATAGTTTTGGAAAGCTACATAATGACACATTCGGCTGCCTACAGACAGTATCACACACACACACACACCACTGCATCTTTGCATTTTGGGAATTGAGGTGTCGGCTAACTAATCAATTGAAGTCTTCCTGCAGTAGCGAGTGGAGAGAGGATCATATTAACACCACTATTGATTTTGTCTGGGGGGACTTCATGATGGTTGAATTACACTATACATAATGAACAGACTCCCGAATAAATCGCTGGCTTTGAACTGGTCACAGTGGCACATAGATGCGTAGACACACACGTGCGCGCACGCACACACACACACACCGGGGCAGGCTCACATAGAAACACGTTTGTCAAATGTGAGTGGTGCAGCGATGATCCATCTGTCCAAACACAGACGGGGGAGTGTGAGTTTGGGGTCACAACACAGCGCTGATAGATGCTTCTCTCTCTCCCTCTGGCCAGACAGGACGGACACACACACACACACACACACACACACACACACACACACACACACACACACACACACACACACACACCAGTAAAATCAGCCCAGACTTTGCTTTAGAGCTGAGCCCACAAAGACAATACAGAGCTGCTTTATATAGCTGTATATCTGTCGGGCAGAGCGCTTGTGTGTGTGTGTGTGTTTGGATGCGATTGACTGGGTGTTTGCCTGTTTATCACTCTGTCTATCAGACGGGTTATTGCCAGTTTTTGTTTGTTGTTCTGTGTCTCTGTCTGCCAATTGGTATCTGTGGTTGTTGGTGTCTTGTGTTTAGACCAAAGCACACACAGAGAAATGGTGGAGATGTTTGCTCTTTACTTTGCCGTCTGTCTGTCTGTCTGTCTGAAAAGGACAGCTGGCTTTATAAATGTCAGACTGACTTGATTAGTTTATGATTGAAGTTAATTATTGACTGATAAAAGACTAAAATGACTGACTCAACAAATTACAAATTCAAAGCCTCCCTGTGACCTACCGACTGGCTGACCGAGTGGACAAATGAGCGACTGATTCACCGAGCGGGTGTGACCGACAAACTGACTGACTGTCAGGCTGGCAGGCTGAATGACGAACGATCTGACACAATAACGAACTAGGTGACTGACAGATGAGGCGCCTGGGTGAGCGAATGACTGCTGCGTAAAGCACACAACATGACTGACAGTCCGAGCGGCCAGCTGACTGACTTTTGTTCTTTTCTGGCTGTCATGAGGATTCCTTTTTCACTGCCATCTGTCGGACTCCTCAAACTTCTCTCGCGGCCCTTTCTGTTACTACCTTTTGTTGACCTTTCCCTCACTGTTTAATGCGTCCAGTCCACCTCAGTCCGCTGGGTGTCTCGGAGGACAGGGGCTCAGCGGAGGACGGGATGAGAGGGAATGACAGTGGTGCAATCGCCATCAAAGGCTCATCGCCGCACAGCAGGGTCCTTTCCACTCGACGACCCCCAGATCACAGGGCTGATTCATCCTGTGCGAAGAAATGTTTGTGTCTCCCCAAGAGTGGGATTGAAAAGCGCGCTTCCCTCAGACGGCTTGTTTGTTTCAAAACCTTATCTGTGCTGCACAGTGTGGCTTTCACACACTCTCTCTGTCTGTCAGAGACACACACACACCCACACACACACACACACACGTGTGCATTTCACACTACACTCCACACTTTCTTACACTGGAGCCTATGGGAGCATGTTATTATGTCTTATGCAATATATCATTACTTTACGACTGTTACAGACTTTACTTGGCGCCTCTTTGCTCATCCAATTTCTTGATATCCTTATTGCAAAGCAACTTTAATAATAATAATAATCTTTATTTATATAGCACCGTTCATACAGGGGGAGTAGCTCAAAGTGCTTTACAAGAGAGAGAAGAAAGAAAGGAGAGAAAAATAAGAATAAAATAAATAAACATAATGAAATGGTGCAAAAACTGCTCAATAAAACCAAGCAAACAGATTGGTAACAATGACGAGAAACAACAAATAGCGAAAGTACGCATGCCAGGGACAATGAAGTATTTGAAAGATAACACTAAAACAAAGAAGGCATACGACCAATAAAATATGTCAGGAAAAAACAACAGTAGAACAAAACAATACAATATGTGAAACATAAAACCAGATAAAACCAGACAGGAGAAGAGTGGCAATTAGTTAAAAGCAATGCTGAATAAATAACTTTTCAATTGTCGTTTAAAATGTTAACAGATTTTGCATCCCTTATAGCCTTGGGCAGGGAGTGCCATAGTTTTGGGGCAAAGTTAAAAAAGGCTGAGCTGCCAATTTTCTTCATGTGAGAGTTTATATTAAAAAGAAAACCGGCAGTATATCCTTGGTGTTTGTTTGTTTGTACGTGTGCACTTTGATCCATATTGCTCTAAAATAAGAAATAAAAGTGTATATTTTTTTATTTTTCTGCTGTGACAGCGCCCCCTACATTACTGTTATTGCCCTGACTGAATTTGATTGGTGCGCTGTCTGTGTGAGTGGGCACTAAAATAGTCCATGCAGGCACTGAGCCAGCTGGTGGGCCGACGACCTTTTGACAACAAGTAACAGCTAGTGAGAATCAGTGCTAATGTTAGCAGGCTAAGCCAAATGAGCTAATTAGCTTCCACTTGCAGGCTTGCAGGCTTCCATTTTCCGAGTGGATGACTCAACAGCACTTTGGCCATGAAAAACGCCTACCAACAGGCTTGAACCTTCCGTAGTGTTTCCACAGATGCCCAAAAGCAGTTTAATCTTCTTCTGACAAAAAGAAAGACATGCACAATAGCTGCAAAATCACTGCAGTTTACATTTCCTTGCACTAAAAGTGGAACATTTGAGTTCGACATTAAAAAGCCCGCTGGAAAATTTTTCAAATACTGTCACCAAGAAAGGTTTTGGACACGAATGTTTTGCCGATGCATATTTCTTTAGCGTAATGCTATCTTTTTGCCTGCACATAATCTCACTCCGAGCCTGAATTCTAGTACGTTCCACAAAAAGATCTATATTGGATTGAACATTAAATCAAACAAATACTGGCTCAGTTTCCTCCTGTCGGAATGACGCTCCGAGATTCCAATCTGTCGCTGGCTTTTGTGATTGCCACGTAATATTTGCAAAACGGAACTGTGATTCGCTGTGTGTTTTCTGATCTCGGCATATGGAGGGGAGAGTGCCGAGGAGCAGCAGAGAGCTTCTCTGGTGGTGGACTGGAACTAACGTTGCAGGTACTCGACTTTTGTTCAAAGTTTGCTCCACAAAACTTCCGCTGAAACACTTTATAGTAAATAGCCTTGGGGTCAGTTTAAGAAAATGTCATCCTCCTCCGCTCCTGAGTAATGGTTGTACACACCTCAGCCTCTCTGGTATTCTTTTCTTTTTTTTTTTGTACATGATGAAAAACACAATGAATCTTAAACACATTAAAGTCTGTGTACTGTACTGAGCTGAAAGACTTTTTTTTTTTTTTTTTACCAGCCCTGATGACTCGCCTGACCACAACCATAGCTTTGGTCCAGTTAAATCTGGGACGTACATCACACACATTCGCCACAGAAAGACACACACACACACACGCTGACTCTCTCCACTGTCTTGCTCAAAAACACACCCAGCAATTTCATCCGAGTCCCACCCTAACTCCCCAGAGGTTCTCAAATCCTGCCGTTATTTTTACTCAACTTGCTTACCCTCTAGCACTCATGCTGATGCATTACCACGTGACCAATGTGGTGTGTGTGTGTGTGTCCTCACAACACAACTCCAGACGAGGAAAGGCTTCAACAACAAGCAATATGTGGCAGAGAAAAGTGACATCCCACCTTAAAATGGAGAAACGTTCGCGTGAAAGCTCTCACACGATTACCAGCATGAGCCGGCCCTGCCTTGCTGCCTCCATGATTGCTGGAGGTAGTCCAGCATGACCTGTGACTTAAAACCATTACAGAAATCCTGGCAAGATGGCCCTTTGAATACAGAGCAGGGCTTTTAAAAGCCTTCGCTTCCAAATTTAGGTCAAGGTAAGGCAGAGTCAGGACTTGTAGCCTACACAGCTGACTTCGTAATTACAGAGAATTAATCATTTCTGGGGCTGGTTGGTTTCTTCTCGGCTTTTGACAAGGGTGCTATGAAAATAGATACACTGAGTAATCTTTTCATTTGTATTCATTTCTTTTAGGAAGTGTGCCTAGTTCCTCTTAAAGGCAGAGTTTGACATTTTGTGAAATATGCTCATTTGCTTTCTTTCTGAGAGTTGGATGAGAGGACTGATGCCACTTCCATGTCTGTACACCAGCAGCCGGCTCACTTAGCTTAGTGCAAAGACTGGAAAGGCTCTGTCCAAACCAAGAAATGTCTACCAGCACCCCCAAAGCTCAGTAATTAACAGGTTATAGCTTGTTTGTTTCAATAGTACAAAAAACCAAAGTGGTACTTTAAAAATAACAATTGGAATTATAAAGTTCCATCTGTGTTCTGAGCGATTTTGAGATATTGAGCTTCAATAGTTGATATAGAACCTTTTTGTTTCCTAATTAAAATGTCCAAAAATGCATACAAACTTAAAAAAAAAACACCTCACATAATGTTAAGTTATCACAGAATAAAAATGTCAGATAGAACCTTCCAAGGTGATGAAATTTCAGTTTTATGGTGGGTGTGTGACAGTCCAGCACATAACCACCTGTAAAATTGTGTGGATTAAACAAACAGGATACAAAGTGTTAATTTGTGAGCTTTAGAGTAGCTGGTAGGCAGATTATGTTACCTGTGGACTGAGCCGGGCTAACTGTTTCCTCCTGCTTCTAGTCTTTGCGCTACGCTGAGTTAGCCAGCCGTGTGCCGTTGCTTCATATTTAGAGAATACAGACAATCTTCCCATCTAACCTTTAGCAAGAAAGCAAATAAGCATGTTTCACAAAATGTCAAACTTTCCTTTAAAGTTTTCTTACAGACAAGTATCCTGAAGGAGTTTGAAAAAATAAACAAAACCACATGCAGCATGGACAGCGGAATGAAATCAGCCTCTTCAGGAACCGTGGACATCACACACTCTGCCTTTCAGTGCCAATTAACATTGTTCCACAGGCCCCTACTTCTACCTCTACGGCCAGGCTGCTGTCTGAATAACATAGTGTCAGCTTGTGATGAAATCCTGTGGCCAGCCCAGGCACTGATCGGCTGTTGAGACAGCGGCTCTGACACATAGCCCAAACCCTCAGGCTACTGTCTGAGCCGCTCTCGCTGTCAAGAAAGCGCTGTTCACAGGGAGAAAACCGTCGCAACAAACTGCAGCTCTGGAGCGGCTTAAATCTCAGACAAGCGACCGAGTTTGTCACTGCTGTCCCAAAGCTACATCTCACTGAGAGTTGATATTTCCAGAACAACGTCCTCAGCAAGGTACTACAAAGTCACCTCTCTGACAGGAAAGCAAGTGTTTCCACCAGCAGCCTTATACAAAGTTTCGGGGGCACGTCTTCAATGCCAATGTCGTCGATGACGTTGACCTAACGGCGAACGCTGAAGATTAACACAGACACCGACTGATTTGCAAGCATAAAATCGGGATCTTTTTCCACCCTGAAGATGATCAAAACAATCCACTCATTCCCTGTCATTTTCGCAACGTTTAACTGCTTGGCTAATGCATCGCCATCAAAGATTTCTTGCACTTCAAAGCCTTTGTTCCCGGCGCGCGGTGTATCTACAGGAGCGGTGTCATCTGACGCCTGATCAAGGCAGCGGTGCGACGGTGGCCACAGCACCTCAAGACTCGCAGCAAAGTAACTCGCCTCACATGCAGAAAATACAAACATTAAACTCAGGCACTCGTGCCGGCACATGCACACTCACCTGGGCCCGCAGCGATAAGGGGCATAAAGCCCACCACTGGGGGATGATGACATTTGAAAAACTTTAATTATATGCTTGGCTAACGGGTAGCTTACTGTCTCACTGAGCGCAAAATTACACTATCACAGTCCACAGCTGTGCACAGACGCAAGTCTAAAACTGACTTGCCATTCACACAAACACACCTGCCAAAGTGAGGGCTCTGCCAATATCAAGGGTAACTACTAACTAAAGGACCAGCTCATTGATATATACTTTGAAAAGGGTACAGATGTGCCTCACAGAGGAACGCAATGGAACCTTGATGCTAACCAGACTCCAAATGAAAAGAAAATTACAGTCATCCAAGGGTAAATTCCACTCATTCAGCTGAGAATGTGAAATTGGTGAGTGGGGACCTCTTCTGTTTTTTTGTTCTGCACAGAAAACTGCAGTTTTGAATCATCCAACAATTACTAATATCATAATCAATCATATCAGCTTTAGCGGTGACAGGCTATGACTGGGGGAATGATGGATGAAATCTCTTACAGATACATTCCACTGCAGGGGAGGTCGAGTCTCTTTGGTTATACTCGTGGTAAATGTACAGAGCTTTCAGCTGTGTGTACTGTTTGATCCTCCACAGCGGAGGCGGAAAGTTAAAAAGTACATTTACTCAGGTACTGCACTTCAGCATAATTTGGGAGGATTAACATTTTTGTTTTCCATTTTCTGAGCTTATATTGTACTTGACGACATTCCGCTGTGAACTAAATATTGTAGGCTACTTTTTACTCTTCTGGAGTTACTTTATATACCCATTACTTTAAAGAGTCATTAACTCTGCAGTTCCCCTCAGATCCACGGAGCTTTATAGCATCTTTTAACTCCCTGTTTTGGTATTCCAGGCCACAACTTTTGCATTTTGATCCAGATATGGTAAAGTGGTTAGTTAAATCTTCATCAGTAATCGCTCAATTTGTGGTGCGTTGGACTTTGAAGGAAGAAACACATGCTAACTTTTCTTCATTTAGTGCATTTTGAGTGAAAACGGCCACAATGTCTGTGTCTTGTCACTTTTTACAGTGTGAAACACCAGCAGAATATACTTTATGGAGAAAAATATACAATATTAAAATATTTCTTTCACATTAGCTTAATCCAGACTTTACATTGTGTGTGCCATTCAACGTATTTTCTTCATTTACTTTACTAAAGGCGTTAATTACTTTTCATTGATTGCAGCTACTTGGCCAGATCTGACAAAGTTGGTGAACTATACGGCGTAATCTGCATGACTGGAAAGTCTGAATAGCTGAAAAAAAACACATTTCATCACAAGATATTCTTTCTTTTAAATCTGGTCCTTCTTTTGACAAATGTCCCAATCGGTCTAACCCAAAGGGAGGCAGGGGGCAGAGAGACGTGCACTACAATCAGTCTTCCCCCATGTTTCTTACAATCAACATATGCGAGATAAAAAGCCTAACAGGCTGCCAACTCCTACAGCTCAGTAATTATATGCCTGAAAAACAACAACAATCACCTCTTTGGCTGAAAAAATAAAAATTATACTCACATACAGTATACGTCAACACACATAAAGGACCTACAGATGGGGAGGACGCTGCCTTGAGATGAGTTGTCTTACTGTATCTGAAGAAATGTGGCAGGAGGGATAGTAAATTAGCTCTTGGCTCCACTGGAACCAATTAATTACCCTGGTGTGTGCATGTTGCGTGTCTTTGTGTGTGTCTGTTGAGTGCCTGGACTTTCTAATTTGTCCCGTTAACGCCACAGACCGGCACAATAGCAGAAGGTTCTAGCTTTAATGAGAGGGAGAGATGGGTTTGGTTAACGGCAGCTGTGTTAACACAGAGAGGGTGCAGCAGAAGTGGTCTTCGTGTGTACGTGTGCGTGCGTGTGCGCGCCTGCCTGAGTCTCCGTCTCCCACGAACATGTCTCCCAAGGGTAAACTGGAACAACAGAGGAGCAGAGTCGGAGACGGAGCCTGCAGGCATCCGATGCGATCGTGTCTCGGCTAGACCAGGCGAACAGATGTAGGCCTATCTCCCTCCGCCTCGCCTCGATCTTCCTCTCTGTGGCTGTCTCCCTGTCTTTCATTTTATGCGTGCAAGTGAGAGCCGCGAAGGAGTGTGTTTCACCGGGAGCCAAATGGACTGACTCTGACTCTGAGGCCTGAGACTTGCAGGTACTTTTCAGAACCAACTTGCACACCTTAGCCACAAGCAACTTGTGTCTCTGGATCTATTAAGGCCATGTAAAGGCAGAAACTTCAGCGAAACTATGGAATGTACTACTCCTTCTTCCTCCTCTTTTCTGCTCACTTCCACTGGAGCAGGGCCTAAGGGTAAAGGCTCTAATTGGGCATTTGATTCCCAGTTGGAGTCCAGAAGAAGACTTTATTGGTCAGTGGTACAATTAGGGGGCACTTGACTTAAAACCTATTGATTTTGCACTCATATTACATGAGCTTGCATAGTAACAGATAATGACATATTGCAAACCTCTGCACATTAACACAGATATATTGCGTCAATATTTAAGTTAACGTGTTGTAAGTGCCATGTTGGAGAAAGTTTGATATGTTGGTTCAGGTGCAAGTCCAACGCATGGGCGCACACACGCACACACACACGCACGCACACACACACCTACACACACACACACACACACCAGATTTACTACACTAACATTTTTCAAGTTTACTAAGAAAGAGTGTTAAATAAACATATTCACTGTAAATATATCTTCACTGGTGTATCTTCAGAGACTATTTAAATAAAGTCAGTAGCTCCTCTTGAGGTCATGGGATGCACATATTAAAAATGGCCGGTTAATAAGCTTGTTTACATCCTGTGCAGATGGGAGTGAGTAAATCAAATGATTTGTGCTGTGTCTTTGAAATTCAGCGCATTAAAGCGGCTAACTTTTAACATCAGGGCTCAGTGATTAGGAATCTGCTGGGAGGCGGTAATTGCACTTCCTTCTGTGTGATCCAGTGTATTTCCCCCATGGGACGGGCCAGGCTGGTATTTTTTTTGAAGAAGAAGCACAACAACATACACATCGCGCAGCACACACACCCTCGGAGGGGTAAAACCGCCAAAGCGAGGGAGAGTAGGGGCAACAATCCCAAATTTTAAAAGATGTGGAGAAGTTCATCATTACACAGCAGCATCGTGACGCCTGTGTGAGTTTTTCGCCTGAGGAGCATAACTGTAGTCAGCTTCAGTACCGTTCCTAATAATGGCCCACAAAATGGAAGAAACAACGTCATTCAAGCAGCACATTTTATTCACCATAACCTCTGCAGAATGCCAAACTCTGCTTTATGCCTCAGCTCACGTCTCTTCTTCTTTTGTTCAAAATAACTTACCTTAATGCCATGCTCCACATTGCAGCATGAATATTCACAACTCTATTTATAAAGTTCTGAAGCTGATAGCTGACAGCTTGAACAGCCCGTATTTTATCCCTAACGCTGACACTCATTTAAGTCAACACAACTGTGTTGCCGAAGGGTTAAAAGCTTAAGACCCCACGGCATATGGCTCCATCATTATCTCACCCATATCAATAGATGCCATTATCTACATGCTTAAGTCCAAAGCTTAATGATCAGGTTGTCCTTCACCATGTGCTCATTAACCACCGTGACGAAGCCTTTTTCACAGGTACATTTCCTCTGTAAATGCCAGTTGGAAGGTCAGGAGAAGCAGTGAATTAGAGCACAAGTTGACAAAGTGCCAAGGAAGACGTGGTTAAATTAGGGCTTTGCCCTCATGCAAGGAAGCGCTTGTGGTGATAGAGAAAATGGTAGAACGAGTTAACCAAGCTAAAGGTGAACTACTAACATCCGTGTAAAACTTTGTAGCATTTACACAGGAATCCATAAGGTTCCTATTACATGACACACTTTCATAGCAGCATGGCGGTTGGGGGGTTGGGGGGGGGTGCATTTGAGAAGCTGCAGCAATTTGTAGACAAGGACATGAGGGGAGACATCAAACTTCTGAGGGAAAAACTGAGGTGCAAGCAGATCTTCTCCGGGTGTCATTATTGATGCTGATCCCTCGGCGAGTCATGCTACACTCTTACTAATCAGGCCTCACTATAACTTCTCCACACTGTCTCGCTCGCTGATCGATGACACTCTGCCCTCCTTTAAAAGCATGAAACCTGAAAGCGTGAACTGCACAGTTAATCCACTCCGCCGGTGTCCTGCTAAATCATCAGCACGACACATTATATGGACAGAGGGGGCGAGAGAAATGTAAAGTAGGCAAAGATTAGATCACAGGTGTGCAGGGCAAGTAAACACACACACACACACACACACGCCATGCAGGTCTTTTCAGCTCATGTCATGACGGCCTTGTAGCAACAGCACAGCCCCCACATGACAAACATTTGTGAATATTTGAGGACGTCACAGTCAGACAACTAATTGCTTAGTAGTCTGTGGGGGTGCCGTGCCGCTGTGCCCCCCGAAACACTGACAACACAAAACAAGTTTCCTCTAATTGACTTAAATGAGCCATGTAACAAATAGAAATCACTTTGATAATGTGTCATCACTTCCCACAGAAAAACCCAGAGAGCGACAGCGATTCGAGGCAGCAAATATTTCGCCAAGCATATACCGTTTGTCTTTGAGCCCCCCCCCCCCCCCCCCAAAAAAAGTGCGCGTTGGGTGCATGTGCACTAACACTATCTGTCGGGACAAATCATGTATGAAACAGATTTTCGTCTGAGAAAAAAGAAAGAAAAGATAAACTTATGAAAAACTCATCCCCATCTAACTAGGAGGCGGGTGGATGGTCTATAATTGTTATAAGAATGCACGCGTCAGCAAGTATAGGAGAGCAGGTGTGTGTGTGTGTGTGTGTGTGTAAATGCACTGAGCAGCTTCAGGCTTCATGTTGGTGTTTAATGAGCTTTGTCGTGGAAACTCCAAGGTTTCCGGGATAAAAGTGAGACGCTGTAGTCTCTATTTGGGCCAGTATTAACTCTCTGAGCCTTCGTAGCTTCGGGCTCCCTCTACTAACTTGATTAGGCAGGAATGGGCCATGTGCTTTGTGCCCTCTCGTCACTGAAATGAAGGCTCGCGCAAGGACAGGCTGACACGAACGCACACACTCGCAGCAAAGCGGTCAGGCGCACACCGGCAATCTTCGTCCTTGTTTACCGTTGCGCCTTTTTTTCTCCTTTCTTTTCGTGCATACATGCTGCCACAACCCCTCCCAAAATGCCACCCGGGAGCGCAAACAATACCATCTAATCTGCAGCAACAGCCAACCTCCACCAACCTCCCCGACAGATGAAGAGACGTACAGGCCGGTATGGCGTGTGTCTATAGCTGTGACGGGTCTAATTTAAGCTCCCAGCTAAAATACAGTACAGTGCTGCCCCTCTGAACCATGCAGCTTCATGATGCCTTTGAACATCAAAAGCTGCATATCATCACTTTTAACTCCGATGTATTAATTCACTTTCTATGTTTAGGTCCTGCCTCGTATTGCTGTGGAGGTGAAAAAAAAAAAAAAATATATATATATATATATAAAGGAAAAACAAGTTATCTTGCCCTCTCAATGCATATTCAATATTCATGCAGCGTAAACACAACACAGCACCTAAGATTCTCAAGCCAAATAAGACTCCACGCTTGTTGGATTGTGGTCGACTGGCCTGAATTTCCCACCCATTATGGTATGTATTAATTTGGAAAGGCCTTCCTGTGTCATTATGATAACAATTACAGGTTGCGGTCCTGGTTAATACCCCCTCACAGCCCGAAATCCCCAGGAGTCAGTCGCAGGAACATTGGGCGTATTTAATGTGGGGCCTCCCCTGCTGTTGACGCGCCAGCCCTGGGGTCCACCTGCGATTGATTGTAGGCCAAAAACAGATGTTCCTGCCCATATATGTGTGTTTATGTGTGCATGCGTGGCATCTTCACCGGATTTAAGTGTGTGTGTGTGTGTGTGTGTGTAGAATATGTGTGTGTGCACAGCTGTCTGCCTGACCCAAATGTATCTATTACTGCTGAAATGCCTCTTTGTCAGTGTGAGCGCACCTGACCCACTTGAATCAGCTAATGTTTAGTTGCACGTTCCTCTGTGAGCGTGAGCTTGTATCTGTGCCTCCTTATATTTATTTTCGTGTTGTATTTGAACGCTCTTAAGGGTGATGTGAACAGCTGCTTATCTGATCCTATTTACTGGTATTTACATGTCTCTTCCTCCACGTGTGGACATGGTATGTGCCATAGAACGTGGGATTTGTGTTCCTCTAAACCCTGTGTGTGTGTGTGTGTGTGTGTTGTAGAGCTGAAACGATTAGTCGGTTAGTCAATCCACAAAAAAGTCTATCTGCAACTACTTTGATAATCGAATGGTCGTTTGAAAATGCCAAACATTCTCTGATTTCTGACTTTTTTCTGATTTATATCATATTGAACTAAATCTCCCTGGGTTTTGGACAGAGGGTCAGCTAAAAAAAAGCAATCTGAGGACACCCCCTTGGACTCCTGGGAGTTGTTTTTGTTACATTTTATGGACAAAAGGATTAACTCAGAAAAAAACAGCAGGTTGTGGTGAAAATAACCATTTGCCCTATCATTTTAAAAAGCCATACAATGAAGTACTTTTGTATGTGTTGTGTTGCTTGAGATTTGGGAAGAGTGCACATTGTCTCCTCTGAGAGCCTACGTGACCTACGCTTACCCATAACACCCTTCTCTGTGTAGGTTTGCAAAGACATTTACATGTATCTCCGCAGAAGCATATTTCCAGCTGGAGTCTGAAAATCTCTCTGCAGAGTCTTGGGATCATTTGGCTTTGACCACAGTATTTCTCTGCATTGTGTTCATCTTAGACAAAATGGCATACACATTTAGTTCAAGCTCATTTGATGATATGGTGACAACTTCCCAAATAGAGTCATTATAATCACGCTATTGTTTGCGGTATCCTTTGAGCCTTACTCATTTTTTGCTATTTAATGCATCTGACTAACAAAGATTCCTCTCGCAATGTCAACACGAGTTGCAGATTAGCAGCAGTTTAGAAGTATTTAACACAGATCTGCTTATTTCTGTAATTACCCTCATATAATACTGTGACCTCTACCATTTTCCCAATTGCAAAAAGTCTAGATAATGTTACTTTTTATGATGAGCTGATGGACATTTTGAGCTCTTCTTATTTCCAGTCCTGTGTCAGGTGGTTTGTTGTACTATAACGGGAAAAAGGTGTCAGAAATCCAGAAACGGTTGCACTGACTTCAGTGTTCAGATGCATGCGGTCGGAACAAATTTAGTGTACGTGCGTGACGATGCTGCAATTTAAGCTTCAGCTGAACACTCCAGAGAGTTTGTCTGGATGCCTGCATATATATTATATTGGCTCCGTGTATTTTTTCCACACACACATGTCGGTGAACATGAACATGCACGGGAGTGAATGTATTTCTGTGTCTCGGCTGTCTGTGATGACTGAAACGCACTGGAGTAATGGCTTTCAGACTCACGCTGACCTGCTCTTCAAAACGTGAAGAGAGAGGAGAGAAACACGGGAGAGGGTGAAGAGGCGGGAAAGTCGTTTAGGGTCACTTGAGGTGGATTACTGGAGAGAGGCCGGCAATAATGAGGGGAATGGAGGAACAAAGCTTGAAGGAGATGCAGGAGAGGATGAAGAGTAGAGGTTGGATTGGATGAAATTAAGGGACGGGCCTGGACGGACGAGGCTGGAGGGAAGAGGAGAGGAGTGTTAAGAGGTTAAGCAGGAACAAAAGGAGCGGCGAGTGAGGAGGAGAATGGAGAGGATTAATAGGAGATGAGTTTAGATGGAGAGAAAGAGAACGGCTGAGGGGTTGAGAGCCACTTCAGAGAAAGGAAAAGTTGGAAAGAGTGCATGGGATCTCCAGAAATAACACACGGCGCATGTCCATAAAACTGCAATTCCTCACGTCTGTCCTGTCCAGTGTGTGCATGTCATGTGTAAGGAGAGTGGTCGCACAGAGGTAATGGAATCAACAGGGGAACAGACTCGGGCTGAGGTGGTCATTCACAGCTGGAAAAGCAACAGTTCCCCCCGCCTTTTAAACTGAAGGGAGAGGAAACACCGGGGGGAAACAGTGGTATGCGGAATATCTGGGACTGCGGTGTCTGGAGAGCTGACTCTACGTGGCCTTTCACAGGAGTCACAGCTCCAGGTGCAACACAGTGCAGGTCTGTTTAACATCCAGTTCTATTCCAATTCCCAACCGCCCCATACGTCTCTGTTTTCATGAACCCACTAGCTGTTTTTTGGGTTTTGTTTTATGTAAACTGCAATCATGTCGTCCATCACGGTGTGAAATGAGGACAGAATGGGTGAAAACTGACTCAAACATGCCCCCTGACAAGGAAAGGCAGACTCAAATAAACCGGTTCACACACACAAGAAAACACCTATAACAACCAGGCTTCTTTTACAGGCTAGAAAACGTTGTGGGGGGAAGAAGCCAAAATTGGGTGACAGGGAGCTTAAAGTGCTCTGTTTGCACTGCGTTTTGTATCCGGGCTCATCAAGCAAACTACCGCTTTTGTAAAAGGGAAATTGCCTGTAAAAACTTCCCCTCTGCTACCTCATTGCTCAAAGTGGAGAAAATCTGGATGTGAAGGTTCATTGTGGTAGCGGCATGTAAATAAACATAAACAAGACTAGGTGTAAACGAGCCCAACAGGGAAAAAAAGCGGTGGCTTAGACGTCTCTAGCTGGCCCAGACTGTTAATGCCTGCACTTTTTCTAATAGACGGGACCCCCTGGCTGCCTCATACAATTATGTTATTCTTCTGGGGCTGCGAGTGTGGGTGTCTGCATTGTGAGACTATGTCTGGAGGTGATAAAACAGCAGAAAGCACATAAATAATGACTTAATGATCCCCTCCACCCTTTGCTAAAATGATGACAATGGAGTTTTCCAAGCTGAGGCGCTGGTGGAGGCCGGGCGGGGTAATCCACATGTGGCCTCCAGGTGTGCTCAACTCCATCTCTGTTACTTCTTAACCTCCCGACTCGCAAAAGGCTCGCTCCTATTTCAAACATCTTTTATTATGCCACCACTCGCCGTACATCCATCTGTAAATCCATTCTTTCCTGCGTGAGCATTCATCTTGCTGCAATTGTAGAAATATGTCTCTAATACATGCGAAAGCATTCCGTTCTCTAGATACAGATGGATGATCGGCATTAATCAACCCGTCAAGCTGCGTTCTTCTGTGTACGGAGAGTGTATGAAAGTGGTAAATGTGTGTGTGTGTGAAGAGAGAGAGAAAAAGGGAAAGGAACAGGTCATTTTGAGTGACAGACAAATGCAGAATCAGACGTGCGGCTAAATTTTAATCCAGCCACCGAGGCAGAAATAACAGTGTTGATTTGTGTAATTGTTTCTTTAGGTACATTCTGTTGCCACTGCTACAACAAAAGCAGTGAATCACGTGACTCTACACTGCATTTAACGTCCTTTACCTCCTTCACAGTGATCATGCTCTGCGGCTAAATATGGATGCAGGTAATTTGTGGTAGCCTTCTCATGCTATTGATCAGTTTCGCAGCTTCTTAAAAGCAGCAAATTCGACTCAGCAGCCTGGAGTCTGACTGTCGCTGGATCACACTCTGAGAGGAAAAGGACGACTAAGAAGCTGAATTAAAGAAGTGAGAATTAAAGATAAATAATAAAGTGACTGAAACTGGGCAATTACTATAATTGCTTCATGAACCCTTATTATCTGAGAGGGTGAGAATCACACGTGATACATGGGACCCGGAGGGGGGGGCGTAGGTCTTTGGAGCTCCTCTGATGACAATGACAGGTTACAGTTGGTCTTGTTGTGTGCAGAGAAACCTGCCACCTCCTGTGGGTGTTTGGACCGAAACGGTTCCAGGACGCAGAAACCGCCGCTGTTTCATGCCTATTAACACCCTATCAGATCCAGCACACCCTGCACTCTGACCTTCCCATATCAAAGGGAGGGCGAGCGAAAAGATTAATTCCCTCCGAGGATGAATTAAGTATTGTATTAATATTTTGCTTTTCCGTACAAGGTGAGAAGGTGTGTGTGGGAGCTGTACTGCGGGCGAAGGATGTGAGAAAAACCATCCCCTTTTCTCTAAAATCAGTTCAGAGTGGTTCGTAGATCTCCAGCTGCAATTTTCAGGTTTTTTCGAACACAAGCAGAGGCATTAAAAAGAAGAAATTAAATAAAAAAAACTCAACTCGCACAATTACCTCCTGAGTATCAGCTGCTTGATGGTCTCTAGCAACAGTTTCCTCTTCGCATTGTGCAATATAACTCCTTTTTGTGTGCTTTTCTAAAGTCAATAAAAAGACGTCAACCCTGCAGGAGAGAATCCCCTTTTGCCCTTAACTGCTGCAGAGAAGGGAGTACTTTTCCACCCAGAAAGCCTTTGGGGAACAGCGAGGAGCACAAAATAGATCAGGATGCTACGGGGCCCTTGCTTCAGAAGGGCAGAGGTCTATTTTTAATGACAACAAGAGCACTGAAACAAAGTGTTGTGGTAGGGCAAGTCCGGAGGAAATGTATCCTCTGCGTGGGAGCGCCTCCCTCGCTGCGCCTGTCTTAAGAGTTCTGCAACAGCTTAAGTCAAAAACAAGTGCGAAGGTTTCCTGTAACAAAACAAATTTTATCCTTCATTTTCAATGATTTGACTGAGCTGATCTCATTAAGGAAAATCAGGCGATTTCCTCTTCTTCTCTTTGCCTCCTGCTGACAAGCAGTGCAGGAGTGAGTGTTTTCACGCAACTGGGCACCTTTCGTGTACATGTACATATGTTTATCTCTCTGAAAGGGCAGGCTTGGTCACGGCTGAGGTCGGGTCTGGTCAAGCTGAGGTCAGGCAGCCGCTCTGAGAAGGTGAAACTGGAGCCTTTCCTGTCCGAGTCACCCTGCTGACCTACGGAGGGCGGACACATGCACCTGAAAGCAGAGCTGCATGTGAAGCAAACAGCAGAACTATTAATATTCTCCATATTTGTACACGAGCATATCTCTGGTCTGCTTATTCTTGGGGATTTATTTGTTGATATCATCTTTCTGCCTATCTGACCGCGTCCTTCTCTGTTGATTCTGCATCACGCGAAGCTGCAGGGTTCAATCTCTTCTGCTAGGACAACGCAGACGCTCTCAGTACGCCGCCTTGATGTGTGTGTGTGCGCACGCTGTGTTGTTTTTAGGCACTTTCAGGCGTTTATTTGTATTTCACACTCTTTCTCTTTCTATGCAGAAAAAGACATAGGAGGGGAAAAACACATCCCATCCCGGGGAACCTTTAAACAATCCACTTCGGTCCCAACAGGGCAGAAGCAGCGCAGGCAGAGAGTCAGCACATCTCTTGAACGTAACTCACTTCTCGGGGGGATTCAGTAACACAATAGAGCCAGAGCAGGAGGATAGAAACATTCTCTTGTTTCATGAACAGCATAATCAGACCACTGTATTAGCCAGCCCAACACAGTGTATGGAAAAAAGGACACTCCTGGCAATACCTCTAGAATTACTCCATTGTCTTTTACAGCAACTGATATCCTTATCGCTGAAGCCCAGCTCCTGGCTAGACTTTTTATAGACTTAATGTTCCATAACAAAATACCCCATGAAAGCAAACTCCCACACGTGTACAATAGCATTCAACACCAAATGACCACTTCCTCTTGTGCAAAGAGGTAAAAAAAAAAAATCAAAGTCAGCTTAGCGCACTGTAAGTGTGCAGTCTACAAAATAAGGTGTTCGCGGCTGGCTGACAGCCACGCAGCCAGGTTTCTAACTGAGGGCTCATTCTTCCCGGTGGTTTATTCAAGGAAAAATGAAATGTTATTCAGAAGGAATAATAAGTGGTTTGTTATTCACTGCTGGTGGTTTAGATCAGACCACACATCCTCCATGTGGTTTCACCTTCAGAACTGAGGCAGCATTGTGTCTACGCCGGGGTAGAAATGTGCATTCACATTCGTGCCCTACAGACGCCAGTAAAGGGCATGACTCACCAGACTCGCATGTCTGGAGTGTGTGTAGAGTGTGTGTGTGTGTGTGGTGATTGCAGGCAAGGGTTTGGGAAACAATGCAGTAGGTGTGCGGAGGAGTGCTCTCCCATCAAGACCAAGCGACTTTGTGTGTTCTTACTCGTTCCACACTTTTTCGCCTCGCCTCCCTTTCGAGGGCGAAGGTTTGGTTTCAGGCACACCGTGAAGTCAGAGGTCCTTCTCTGAAATACTGCATTATTGAAGCAGAAACCCTACTTAAAATTCCATTTAGTTTCCTTACGAAAAACTGTTGTATTTCCACCTTTGCTCTTTTTGATTGATTTTTAATTCTAGCATGTTTTAAGGAGAGCATTACCTGGGAATAAATGTTTACACAAAACAAATGCAGGAGAGGTGGAAGTGCTGGTTTTCCCCCACCTGTGCCTTCCTCTCTGGCTGTATACAACCCTAACAACCTCACACAATAAGGGTGGACAATGCAGCAATTCTTTACGTAATCAAAAGTACCAATGCAACAATGTAAAAATACTCCATTACAAAGAAAGGTCCTGACATCAAGATCCTACTTAAGTAAAAGTGCAGAAGTATTATCAGCAAAAGTTTAAAGGAGCTTAAAGAAGCATAATAAAAAAACATACGTTAAAAAGAGTCTGGTACAACTGTTTTGAAGAATGGAGTGTCCTTAGTTACTTTCCACCACTGTATGTGCAGCCTGACAGGTGAAACCCAGGGCAAAAAAAAAAAAAAGAAAGTCCCCCAAATACCTGATGTAGAGCAACTCGGGTGAGAATATCAATGTTGTTTTGAGTTTGGTGGTAACGACTTTTGAATTTTGGCATGTTGTCAGACACTGTTCCGAGATAAGATAATCCTTTATTAGTCCCTCGGTGGGGAAACTGCAGTGTTACAGCAGCAAAGGTGATGGTGCAAAACAGAGCGACAGTAGTAAATAAGTATAGCATGCAAAAGGAAACTAGAATGTGAAAAATATGTGTGTATATATACAAAAACTACTGAATTTACATTATTGCATATGAGTATCGGTACTGGAGAGGGTGATTTTGAAAAGTGAAGGTGACGTGTCCCCTTCCCGGTGGAAAGGATGCCTTTTGCTTAATTGTCTCTTGCTTCATCTTGTTTTTCTCTTTTTCTGTCAGTTGTGTTGTCTTGCTGCCTGTACTTCTCTGTCTTGTGTTGTCCCGTCCTCTGTGTCTCTCTGTCCGTACTCTCTGAGGAACTCTAGCACTGACAGACGAATCCAGCAGACAAATGAATCCGGGGGCCGACCAGACCGCTGCCTCCTAAGAGAGAAACTTCTCCTTGTATATTCAACAGCTTCCCGCCAATCGGGGCTGTCTGCTCGTCAGTCCTTGTATCACCGCTTCCATCTCTGCATAATTCCTCTTCCTTATTCTCTCTCCACTCCAAAACCAGGCGCCCAAACTTAAGTTCTTATCTTTTCACCTCTACCTGCTCTGTCCAATCTCCCTTTTCTCTCTCTCTTCCTCTAATCTCTGCATCTCCCCTCCGTTCCCATACGTTCGTGCGTGGCCGAACTACAAGTAGTGGGCCTCTTTATCTTTCAGATGTTATCACAAACTTTCATATAAGGTCGGATAAAAAGAATACAGCATGTCCCTGTGAGTTCGTTTTCATCATCCGTCTGCCGAGAGACGCGTCCCCTCGCAACTCGAATACGGGTTGTTGTTTTTTTTTCCCTCGCGAGGGTATTGCTCTGATTAGCCTTCAGTAATGATTTCAAAGTGGAGATAAATGTTTTCATTTGCTGAAGATTAAAGGATTTTCTGTATTTATATCCTCTCACTGATCAAATTAGAGCTTCTGTGGCTGTTTGCAGCAGGCGCCATAGATGAAGCTCAGATAGTTCTAAACACATCACATCAAAACAGCTTCTTATCCTATAATGATGTGCTCTATAAAGATAAGATGCTGCCATGAACGTCCCATGAGGGGTAAAAAAAAAAACAACCAACCCCAAACCCACGAAAGACTTGCTGCATTACCTCCTGCTGATGTGAAAAACATACTGCAAACAGCATGGCACACAAACAAACACACAGAAAGCACATAGCCATGCACCTGCTTTATTAATAGGCGTGGGCTGCTAATTTGGCCCTGACTAAACATAGCGACCAGTGTCAAAGTCTCACAGGAGGCAGTCCAGTTTTGCTCTCACCTCAGAGGTACGAGCCTGAAAGAAGAAGAAGAAGCTGCTATAAAAGAGAAAAATATACGAGCTGAGCGCCGCTATCAAATGATCCTCTCATTCATGCTTCTAAGTCATTCATCTTCCGGAGAAATACAGCTGGGTGTTGGCCCAGAGAGTGTTTCTGTGTGTGTGTGCGTGTGTGCTCGGTGTCAACTCATGACTCATTTCACCCTTCAAACGGCCCCCGTGGCACTCGATCAGTCAATAAACAAAGACCAGAAAAAAGCCCCTTCACTCTTTCTTCCTCGATCTCTCGTTTTCTTTTCACCTCTGTACCCCCCCTCCCCCCTCCCCCCTCCCCCCAACTCATTACACCTCCTCACACGCTCCCCCTTACCCCCCCCCCCCTCTCTCTCTCTCTCTCTCGTGCCGACACAAGCGAGAGGGCTAAAGTCGCCCGCAACAAACTCCAAACTTAAATGAGTTTACAATAATCGCTTCTCCTGTTGTCACAGAAGTTCGGCTCCATCTCTGTTTAACCTTTCCGACATCCTCTTGGCTTGATCCCCCCCCCGGTGAAAAAGAGGCTTTGAGGATTATTTAATCGTGACCCAAATAGAGTCTCCCTCTCCTTCCTGTGCTGGCATTGTGGTTGAAAAGACAGATTCCTCTGCTGTTTGAGTGGGGTTAGAGGTTGCAGCGGGGAGAGGGACGCCGCTAATGTAGTGTAACAGCGCTGGCGAGTGAAGGAAAGTCTGCTTCAGCTGTGCTAATTCCCTTTGACGTGTGGACATGGAACTGGCTGTTTAACTCAAACCGCAGACATCCAGCCTTGGATCCAGGCTGCAGGAATAATAACGCATCCCGAATATCGCATACCGCCCGCCTGCGCTTCCCTGCCACACTGTGAGCTCGAATCATTTCCAACACCTGCTCCTGTGCTGTTTTCTCTGTTTAGCATGCAGTGTGAAAATGATCACAGCCCCCCCCCCCACTGCCTGTTTTACAAGGATCTGTCCCACCAGAGAACTGAGCCCTCCTCCACTTTTTATCACTTCATTTTCACAAATCACCCTTGGTTTTGAACGTCTGCGCCTTCACTTGGACTCACTTTTACCCCAGCTGTGTGGCATCACGGCGTCGTGTTCCTGGCAGAAAACAAAGTCACAGATTGTTGTTTTTTTTTTGTTTTGTTTTTTTGAAAGAGTGGCACCCTGCCAACAAACCTTTCAGACCTGACCTTGATGGAATGAGATGAAACTCGGCTCTATCTGCATGGCAGCGACGGAGCTGCCGTGTGCAGATAGATAGACTTTTGGGAGGAAAAACAACAGATGCTATGGGGCTGCATTGTGCATCACGCTTGATAGCCTCCTCACGATCTCTATGGCAACCGTCGTGACACTTTGGCCTTTTAAGAACAGAAGTGGATGATAAACTTTCATTTTGCCAACGTTTTCATTTCCTTTGTGACTGACGGGGCACTCGAATCCCCTGCAGGAAACCTTGGGGTAGCCATAGCAACGTCGCAGCACCTCACCAAATAACAGAGAGTGGTGGAAAAGGAAAGAATTGTTTACTTACACCCTGGCAACTTTCTCTGTTATGTAGAGGCAGGTCAGATATGTGCCGCTGGCACACATACGCACTAAATCCCACTAAAAACAAACATAAATATTTAGAATCGGTGCCTTCTCACATGTGGGATGGTCCTCTGGAGCGGCTGCACAGTCTTGAAATCAGAAGTGGCAGGACGAACAAGGGAGGGGTGAGATAATGACAAAGTGCCTGTGATGTATAAATAGCCCGTGGTAGTGAGAGGACAAAGCACAGCGGGGAAGAACAGCAAACCACTTCGACTATTGTTTGCGTCTCCAAGTTTACTTGCATAAGAGCAATAAATCATCCGCTGAGGAGGATGTGTACAATCGGGGCTTCCATGCAATTCACAGCCAATAAACCCAGATCTTTTGTGAGGTTGTGTGTACGAGGACAAACTGCCCCAAAGCCCCCATCTTGCTGGTGTCAGATAAATAAGTAACCAAAGGGCCTCAAAGAGCCCCGTGGGGGCCAGAGGGTAATGGCTGTTGAGTTTACACGCGCATGATAATGCCTTTCACTTTCACTCCGACAGGACTCGACCCCCGGGGGGGGGGGTGCCGAATCACAAAGGTCGACGACAATGGGCCTGTCATTCAGTGGGTTGCCATGGTGACCACACAGAACGCTGAGGCCGCAGGGGTCGTTTTCATCGTGGAATTCTCCTGGCTGGGACTAATTGCTGTGTTTGCGCCGGTGTTCTGTGTCAGTGCTCGGGCAAATTCCCAACACAGAGCAAATATCAATCATGCTAATCATATGCTGCTGGAATGTGTGGCTGATCTGCTGCTCGTCTCTGTCACGCGAGGCAGGACTGCAAGCGTCGACGCTGTTTAGGGCCGCAGCTTGCGATGACCTCCATTATCGATTAACCTGCCAATCATTCTGGCGACTAAGCACTTAATTTGTTGGTCCGTGAAGTGCCAGAAGACGCGCATCAAGTTGACATGTTCATTTTGCTTGTTTTATCCCGTCATCGACGCAAACGCAGAAGATAACCAGAAGGAAACCAGAAAAAAATTCACATCTGAGAATCTAGAACCAGTATATTTTTTTGGCAATCTAGCTTAAAGAATGACTTTAATCAATTACCAGAACAGTTGGCAGTTTAGTCAACAAAAAATGTCCATCTCCGTTTCCAAGGTGACGCCTTTGTATGTCTTGTTTTTGTCTGACCAACAGTCCAACTATTGTACAAATCATCTCACTGGAGAAGCTGCGATCAGACGATTTTAGCTTAAAAAAGAGATTATTAAAATGATCAAAATAGTTGCAGATTAATCTTCAAATTGATCTACCAGTCGTTGCTCTCCAGGCAGCATCTCTCCAGCGCTTCAGCTGCAATATAAACTGACAGCTTTTGCCAAAAGGCATCATGATTTCTTGATTCAGCATTTTAACGTCACATCATCTCTCCCTTTTGTTTTCTCTTTCTTTTTCCTCTCTTTTCCCACTGGGGATTTTAAGCATCCTGACGTCTACTGAAAGCCTGGAAGTCCAAAGTGATTCTACCATCTGGATGACGGTCTCCCTTCTCCCCCCCCCCAACTGGTGAGCGCAGTGTGACAGGACGGAAGAGCCACAGCATCCTCATGGGTCTGAGGCCATACGATCAGAGGAGGCTGACTGGTTTCATCAGAACTGCAGCTTTCAAGTCCCAAACGACCAAAACAGCCACAGACCCGTGTGAATACCGATGGAATGGAAAAGTGTCAGTGCTTTGTACTCTGGCCATAACAACAGAGTCCACATTTGCATGTTCCCTAAAAAGGTGATTGCCTCAGGCTTGAAAAAACAACTGTGAATAAGTGACTTAGTAAACACTTATGTCGAGTTAATCGCACACTAATCAGCGTGGTCAGGGTTGGAGATTAGCATTCATCTAAACCTGCTGCAGGGCCGGTAAGAGCCAAGCACAGAGACAACCACATGTATCATCTCCTCCGCAGCACCGATTCTGTTTCTCACCTACAGCACAAACAGAGCTGTTGCCATTATGTATATATCTAACTTGGCTACTCTTCTCGAACCCGCTCACTGACAAACAGCACATTGGAGATGCTTGGTTTCATTTGGAATGTGTCAAGTTCAAATGCAGCTCTCATTCCGCTTGTAAAATAACTTTCCTGACAAAGCCATAGGCAGCAACCTTCAAGGACTCAGCACTGGCTCCAGCTTTGTGTGAGAAGCCTGCCGTTTGCGGTGGCTGGCTGGAAGGTTCTGAAAAACCTCAACAAAGGGACGTTGTCGAATAAAAGAAACTTGGCACATCTAGCCCGCTTTCATTAAATGCAAAATAATAAGAATTAGAATAAGAATATTGCGCTGTGCACAATACGCATGTCTCATAAAAGGTCTCGCATTCTGTTGACCTCCTCCTTGCATGCAAAGCACTGACATCATCTCACAAAATGACAATGAACATCTCCAGACAGAGCAGCAAGAAAATACACATAAAAGCAGACACAGTCGATCTACAACCACGGATAAAATGATGCTCTTATTATATTCAGAGCTCTTGACACAATTAACCAATTTGCATTTTTGGGCTTTCAAGGCACTGACATTTTCATGACCGGTGCACAGCTGCCCTCTAAACTACTTTCTCTATTTGTAAGCAGTCAAATTGTCCACGTGTCTCCCAAAACGCAGCGACACGACTGGAACTATTGGCCAGGATACCAGGCCCGCATCAATTGTCATTAGATATTGAAATAGAAAAGGAATTTGCAGAACACATATGGATTCGATGGGAGCTGCTGATGGCTGCACTCTGCCAGCACCACCAAGTGGTCGGACATGGCAAAGCAAAAGGCAAAACTTTCGAAAACTGATTATTTTTTTGGAATATTTTTTTTTTTGCTTTGTGGCTCCTGTGAAATGCTGGCATGTCCCCCACTCTGCAACACATTGCATCCTATTTGTAACTTGTGCCGTGGCTGCAGAGCGCAGTGCAAAGGATCCGCACAGGCTGCGTGTGTGACAGGCAGCAAAAGTCACGGCTGATAATAAAAGCCGCTGCACGGTCCGCGACAGAAGAGCCTGCGTGCGTTTCGTCTTACCAAGTGAGGCGCCCAACTCCCGCTCATCTAGCGGGGCGCGGAGCCGCGGGTCCGGTCCCGGTGAGGAGAGAAGGTGGGATGGAGAAGGAAACAATAACGAGGAGCAGAAGATGATAAATCCTCAGTTCTGCTGTGTCGCTTGTCAGAAATCGCGCTCGGTAGAACTCTCCCTCTCTCTCTCTCTCTCTCTCTCTCCCCCCCCCCTCTGTGCGCTCTCTCGTCCCTCCGGAGCCGCTGCGTCCTATTTCTGCCCCGCGGAGAAGCGCTGCGTGCCGGCGGCTCCTCGGCGCGCGGATTGTAACCGGACACTGTCGCTGCGCCGCAGACAACGTGCCTCCGCTCCTGGAGGGAGGAGGGAGGGAGGGGGGGGGGTGACGTGGGTGCCAAAAAAGCAACGGCACCGCAAAAACAACAACAACAACAACAACAAAATAAAACTGCCCTTCAACTAAAACAGACGGAGCCTGCGCACAGACAGCCGAGCGGAGAGGAGGCGGGCGACGCGTCCGGTGCGGCTCCCAGGCGCAGCTGCGCAGCTCGCGAGCAGGGCTGCGGTGGCTGAGGACGCCCCCCAGCGGCGAGGTGGGACGTGGCAGCGGCGCACAGCTGTCCTGCAGGTGGAGGGGAGGAACAGCGCCCACTCACCGCTGGAGCTACAAGTGGGTGACATGTGGACAGTTGGAGCCATTTTGGCATCTTTACCTGCCTAAGATGCAGCTCTGTTGACTCCCAGCAGCCCAATTCTCATGGGGGCATTCAGGGAGGTCAGAGGTCAACATCAGCCTCAACAAAAGCACTCCCACCTTTAGCTTTGATCATTTGCACGTGAATCTGGGTCTTCAGATACATTTGGACGTACAGCCCTTATAACAGAACTTTAATTTTCACCGAGAAATCCCTCAAACCTGCGCACTCGGTGAAAGAGCTGGGGATGATTCGGCTTCAAGGGCACCGAAGGTGGGGCTTGAACCCTGTCATGCATATCTGTAACCAGGGGGACACAGCTGTTCAATACTGTGGATGCTTTGCAACCGTCGTAGGCATCCAACAAGTCTTTCACAGAGAAAATGAGCAGCAGCGTAATGAAAGGTTCATTCTTCCATTCAGCTGTTTTCAACAACCACAAATTGATCTTTTTAGATAGTAAATACATGTCATGTCTGATATGAGTGTGTGAGAGAGAGAAGAGGGGAGCAGGATAAAGAGTGACAGCACTGTTTTTCTATGCTTTTGTGCGTTTTAATGGTGACGTCCCCAGTTCAATTACCTATTTATCCCCTCGGTGAATGAACGCAGCCTCCATCGAGCTCCAACAGCCCAAAGAGTGTCGTACACAGCTTTAGGGCTGCAACACTGAGTGTGTGTCTGTCTTTTTGACAGGCACGTAGCAGAGTCAACAACAGCCTGTTAATACGCCTCTTCGTTCAACAGGAACGTGGCTCAGTGAATGCCTCGGCTCCAGTATACCCACATCTATATTCAAATCAGGTCATTTTCATAAAAATGTAGCTAGCTACCCACAATGGGGGGGGGGGGGGGTAAACCTGAGATTTACATTTCAAGTGGCCCCAATCCAAATGTGGGAAATGGGTGGGTACCATTTTCCCTTATCTTTGCCGCGCGGGGAGACGTGTCAGGGCGCA
>JAVQJF010098541.1:0-70032 GCA_036023855.1 Gadopsis marmoratus | reverse complement strand
TGTGTGTGTGTGTGTGTGTGTGTGTGTGTGTGTGTGTGTGTGTGTGTGTGTGTGTGTGTGTGTGTGTGTGTGTGTGTGTGTGTGTACAGGAGGTGCTTGGCTGTACAGCTGTCAGGTTGGCTGCAGCGACAGCCCAGTCAAACCCCATGCAGTTGTCAGCCTCAGTTAGCCGGAGAGCGAGGGTGTGCTGCCTGTATCTGTGCAGGCTGACACACATGCTTGCGTGCTCAGGTTTGTACACGCACACAGTGTTTCAACTCAACTAATTTTTCCTGTAAAAATTTAAGCAACGTGATCAAACCAGCCGCACTTTCCCCAGGCCTCTGACATGTCAGCAGCCAGTCCACATGTGTCAAATGTGATTTCTTGAACCCCCCCGGCACCAGCCCCCATTGCCGTCCTCCCAAAAAAAGAACACACACACACACGAACGAAGGTACACACAAACAGGAGCCAGTTAACAGTGTTTCTCTTTGTTCTTTGCCATATACCTGCAGGGCTCCTGGCTTGTGGGTGGGTGTTGTGTTTGCTTATAGGGTGGTGGCAAACAAACCAAGCATCACAGAAGAAATACACAAGAAAAAAAAAAAAGAATGAGAGGCAGAGGCAGATCGCCTGGGGGATGGGTAGCATAAACCCCACTACAGGTTTTGTCTTTCCTCCTCCATCTCCTCTTCCCTGATTTTCTTTTTCCCCCTTCTCCTTCTCTGTTGTCTTGTTGATATTTCCCTCCTGATTTTTTTCTTCTTCTTCTTCATACCAGAGTGAATGAAATTTCCTTACTCGCCAGAATTACCCCGTAACCATGGAAACGCTGGCGGTGAGAACATGGCGCCCTGGCATTCAATTTCAACACTGGTCCCCTCCCGCCCCTCACCCTCCTCCTTCCTCTGTTCTATTGCTTCCAACACCCCTCCACCACCCCTTCCTTGCCCCCACCACCGCCGCCGCCCCCACCCCTCATTTACTCCTGCTTCAGGGCTCAGACAGGAAGCTCGCTCTAGCCAGCTCCTCTACAGAGGAGAAAGATAGAGCGAGCACCACGAGCAGAATGCCAAGTCTCCAGCAAATCCAGCTCATTAGCTCTCACTGTCTCTACATCTCCCTCTCTTAAAAATCTGCCAACTTTTTTTGCCTCCGCAACCCATCTTCATTTACTCCCGTCATGACCAGCTCCACCATATCCTCTTGACCCCTATTACTCCGAAACTGTGTCACCGACTCCTCAACCTCGCATCCTCCCGACACTCGCACCCAAAAGTAAAAAATAAATAAAACTGAGCCACACGCCCCAAAGAAATGGGCTTAAAGAAAACATTTTCCTCATTTGCTGCCCTAATCCCTGAATGTGCCGTTATGGCTCTTAAAACAGCAGCAGCAGCACATGCTCAGATGATCGGAAAACATGCGATCCACATTAGACGTTCCTGTTTATATTGTAGCTGTCAAAGAGCCAGCTCACTGCACCATATCAGCACAAGATGTGACAAATCACTCTTGCAAGCAAACAAGGTCAGGCATCCACACAAGCACACAGACACAACCTCACACAAGCTAAGGAAATATAGAAGGAGGAGTGTGAAATTAAACAATGATCCGATACATTAACGCAGTGATATCCCATAACTTACGGGCCGTCAGGGTGTGTGAGGAATACACTTAGAGAAAACAACCCGAAACTGTCATTTCACCAACAGTCAATCAGGAACCACCATGTTTTGAGTTTTTTTACTGCCTGTTAATCAGAGGAGGAACACAGATGGCCCAAGGGAGAAGTGCGCTGTAGACACTAAATGCACAGCTAAGTGCAATAGGGCTTTAAAGCATCATGATCCATCATTCAGCACAGCCTGAGCTACAGGGAACTGCATCGTGCCTGAAACATCTTAAAGGAACTGGATGTAATCAACCTCAATTAGATTAAACTGAAAGCTCATCAATTTTGTTTAGTTTTCTTAAACAGATTTTCACTGATAAGGAGCCAGATTTCTCTCTTTTTTTTTTACATATATATACATATATATACATATGCATACACACATATATATACACATGCATACACACATATATATACACATGCATATGCACACACATATATATACATACATATGCACACACATATATATACACATACATACACATATATACTGTATATACTGTATATAATAAATAACAGTGAAGCAATAGTCTGCTAATTTCCACCCCTCATTTTGTATTAATGTCTATTTTTAAATCCATTTTCACCAGAAAATACCCAAGTTATTGTATTGAACTTTTTTAAATTAGGAACTCTAATTAAACAGTAAAATGTCTAACAAGATTTGACATTTTTATTGTGTATGCTGAATGTTGAACGAGATGAATGTCGGGCATCAAAATTGTCAGAACAAATATTAAATTGGGTGCGTGCGTGTTCATCTTCGTGCGCGCAGGGTGTGTGCGTGACAACTGGTTCCCAAAGTGCCTCCGTGCCACGTGCAAGCTCCGAGCCCGACTTTTCATGTGTGTGAGTGTGTGTGTACATTGAGGCGACGTCCTCACAAATGCGTGCGTATTTCACACAGCCTTCCATCCCCCATCCCCGTGCCTCCATGTCTTAACTGCCACGCCACCCCAAACGCAAACAAGCAGTGATGGAACTGGGTCGCCACTATCACTCTCTCTATACGTCCACCTCTGTCTCATCCTCTGTATCCAACCCCCGTCTCTCCATCTCTCGCCATTCGTCACCTCTCTTTTCCCAGTGTGTTCAACCCTCTCGCTCTCTCGTTTTTCAACTCTTTTTCTCCCCCCCTCTTTCATGTCCCCCGACTGTGCTGGTGTCACACCACTAGAGGGAGTGACCACTCACCACTACGCTAACGAACACAAAGATGGTATTGATTGATGGGAGAGGGAGAGGAGGCGGGAGCTGAGGTGTGACAACAGTCTGTCTCGTGCACGATGACCCCTCTCCACACATTCTCTCTCTCATATCAATAGCACCAGCAGTCTTGGCGTCCAGTGGTGTCTCTGCAGTTTGCAGGCTATGTGCTCTCACTGGGAGATTTGTGTGTATGTGTGTGTGTGAGATATCACACACAAACCCCACTGCACTAATTACCTGCCCTGCTGCAAGTCTGAGCAGAGGTTGGTCTGTTTGCTCTCTCTCTCTGTGTGTGTGTGTGTGTGTGTGTGTGTGTGTGTGTGTGGGGCAACATGCCTTAGTATGCTTTTGTGTTTTTAGTAATAAGAGAGAGAGGGAGAGAGATTACAAGGCTGCACAGATGGACAGAAGGGGAAACAGAGAGACAGACAGGGAAAGCGAAATAATAATGATGATAATGATGAAGAATGTATTCACAAATGAGTGAACTAAACTTTGATAACATTACAGGGAAAACATCTGTGGAAGTAGGCGTTACGGGCAAAATTAATATTGTGATGATTATCAGATCATTATGTCAATATCAACATCTTCCAATATTAACTAAAATTTTAAAATGGCCAGATCAAAACAATGAATTCATATTTGTTCCTGTGAAGACAGGACGTTGTTCCAAATCATAAATCCTCTCCTCAAGCACTTGTGAGGACCCTCAACACAGATAAACATACACACCCAAGTTTAGTTGCTGTGAGAGAAATTGGACACACGTTTTTAAATGTATTTATACATTTTTATGACACTACCTGACATGCTTGAGTGGTTTATCAACAGCCTGAGGTGCTGGATGAAGTCTAAAGACGTCACAAAAGAAAATTAAACGACCATAAAAGCAGGCCGTTTCAAAAGAGGACAGTTCGATTTTCAGGAGGTGTCGCTGACTACAAATGAATCGGCAAATAGACTGAAACGCTGAAAGACACCTTAAGCCATGCTGGTTTTAAAGCGCAAAACAGGGAGCGCGCCCTGACCTATGCTCAATACAGCTCATCAGTTACATCCCATTGTTAAATAATAAAAGGGATTTGTCTCAACTTTAATTGCCGATTAAATCCAAACTGTAATAACTCTTGTTTGTCTTCTGGGGCAAAGCAAGGTCCCATTACTCAGTAACTGCTGCCATGACTGCGTATGAACACTTGAACATCTGTGTTGAAAAACAACATTGTTCGTCATCAGACATACATTTCCATGGAAGTCAGCACAGGCTCCATCCATTTTCCACACTAATTCCGCAGCGATAAAATCAAAGTGGCTTTTATGTAGAGATCTCCCATTTGTCAACTTTGACGAATCCTCTTTAGCATCAGTTTGGAACAGAAGGACTGTCTCATGTAACAGTAGGGAGTTTTGAGCAACAGTAACAATCTCTCCACTCTTTCTGGTTGCAGCCGAGTCAATCAGTGGAAACAGCAGCTGTGGAGTTTATTGTGAAATTGATGAGATCCAAAGCTCGACAGGGCCGAGCTGGTCTGTTATTACACCCGATTCTTCCCGTTTCTAGTCACATGAGCGTCAAGCGCGCTGATGTGTTTGCATTCAGTCTCCGCTGCCTCACCGTATGCTTTACACTTACAGCGGCGAATATGTTCTCAATGAAGAGGGCATGTAATGTACGAGGCTCCGAGATGGAAGGTTACAATTTGACACTCTAACATATCGCTTTGCAGTAAACCAAAGAGGCTTTTCTTCAGACACCTTTGGTCTATTGGTTATTCAGATTATTAAACAGCAATGCGACGGTCACCTACACGTTCTCACACTCCAGTGAGACCATTTCCTAAACTCCTCAACCGCACCTGTAAACTCAACTCAGCGCTTTTGAATTAAACAGATTTCACGTGTTTTACAACCTTTAAAACGTGAGGCACAATGACTCTCATTGTCTTTATTTCACTGGTCAGATTTACAGCTTCTGGTTAAAGTCGTGAGTGTTGGCAGTCTGCTTATCATCTCCAGTTAGTTGTCCTTCAGGTATAAAAACTGTTAACTTTAAAAGATCCCCTCCAGACATGTATTTAAACATACAGTATATACAAATAGTCAGTTGGGAACACTGATGTGTGTCTGATGTGTTTTTTCCTCAAAAGAAAAAAAATTTAATTTCCACATTAAAATCCTTAAAAAAGCACCTACTCCTTCTACCTCGTTAAATATTCCAGAATCTATAAATATGCAGATTTTTCTCATGTCTAAAGTTTTCCTGCTGGACACAAGATGTTTCCTGCTTCACTTTGAAGTCCATTCTCAGTCTATGTGCACTGGGCAGCTTCAAGTTTCCACATCACGCTTGTATAAATTGAATATTGGACCAGGATTAAATAAAACTAGATCTTCAATGAACACGTAGAAACTTTCCACTTTTAGCAGATGAACGTGAAGACATCCTCCTAGTGTCAGACTCTCTGCACATACATCATTCTGCACAGTGAAGCTCGAGCATTCAACCGTAGGAACAAGTAGATAAACATATTTCTAACTGGAAGGGAGCTTTAACTGACTCCTATCAAGTCCTCTCAACTAACAATGAGCGATCATATTTCAATAAAGATGGAATTTCATGCAAGACATCTATGGACACTCATGCTGTCACAAATAAAAAACAAAAATATACTACACTCGGGTTCACGTGAGTACATACAGTGTATGTAATGGCAAACACGGTGAATGCACACACGGCAGGCACTGAGACCCAGAGACCCAGAAAGATGTACAGAACAAGGGGCAGCAGTGACAGCAAGGAGGAGGTGGAGGCTCAGAGAGAGTGAAGGGATGAGGGGGAAAGTCTGGAATCAATTAGGTGACTGAGCTGGAGTTGCTTGCATAGTTGTGGGAGTGAGTCAGACTGAGAGGCAAGAGAAGGGACCAGGGTGTGAGTGTTGTGCCGTGACTGTTTGTATTCATAGAAACACAAGCGCACGAAAGCAACTACGGTATATGCCTGCTCATTGGGCATTTGGTGACATATCCGATTGTCCACGCGAGTGTTCACGGCAAATGTTCTTGGTCGTCTCTTTACACCAATGGCACCACTTGGACCAGAGGAGTCAAGTTGCAGCCAGGAAAGCCCCCACCCCTCCTGAGCTGAGGTCAAAGCGGAGGGTAAGAACGGGTGGCTGGCACCGACCCAGGCCGTGTCAACACAGCAGCTCTCAATATTCCCTTACACAATGTACCCTCGTTACTTCTTTGCACACCGAATTCACAGCACTTTGTTTTCCATAGCCGGCTCTGAAGACTTGAAATTGAAAAGGAGAAAAAAAAAAGAAAAAAAAAAAAGACAGACTAACGCACAAACAGGAACAGGAACTTTGTGAGCACATGTTGTAGAAAAACTGGCTTAAATCTCTCTGTGCATGCAGCTGAGGTTTGCAGAACAAACCTGAATTTGCAGACATAACAATCCCCACAGAACAGATCATGTCACGGCTTTAAGTAGCACAGATTGGGGTTTATTCACATGCTATTATTGCGGCACAGCATGTCAACACACCTTGCTGCCAGCGATGACCTGGTGTGAATACTTAGGAGCCTAAAGCACCTCAGCTGCTGGCATGAATAAGGCATACTGATGTTCCGAGGGAGAGTCAGACAGAGGCGAGGTGAAAACAAAGTGCCAGTGTTACTGTATGTGTGTCAGCTTTTGTAAAATATCAGGATTAACAGGGGATTGAAAAGAAAGTATAGACAAAGATTTATTTCAGACACTCATTGCACATTTTACACACAAAAAAAAAAGGGGATCATCATGGGAATGCAGGAAATAAAGTGGAAAATAAATAATAAAAAACAAAATGCACAATGCTGCACCACCATGTTAACACTGGAAAACTGCTGCTGCTGCTGCTTACGGCTCAAATCTCTTCATCAAGCCAACAAAACAAGCATCACTGCAGGCATGTGGGGTTGCACTTTCTAGAGATTAAAAACTTTCTTCTGTACATTTCCACATTCATCAGCTTGCTGATGATTTCTTTCATTTATTTATTTTTTTGGTAAACAGAAATGACACGCAAGGTCCTTAATTTATTTTGCATCGCACTTGTCAGCACAGTGCTGATTTTGGAGCGATACTGTGTGTAATTCCGTTGCCTGTCATTACTGTAACAGCAAGTTGACAGTGTAATTTATAATTTACAGGATATTTACTGTATTAATGCAGAGTCAATGGTGTAATTAGACTGACTGGAGAGGATCTAGCTGCGGCTATTATACCAACATCACGGACAAAATGAGATTACTATCTAATATAACCTGCTATAAAACAGCGTGTGTGTGTGTGTGTGTGAATGTGGGTTTAGGGGTTTGGGCTGAGTGGTGGTGTAATGGAAAGACAGAGAGAGTGGGATATAAGGGGGGTAGTTGGTATGAGGGGAAGACAAAACTAGAGAGGAAAAGATACAAGGAAGTAATAAAAAAAAAAGGCTGCAAAAGATTGCAAAGGAGTCGTGTGTTGCCCGTTGGCCTCTCGCCAACCATGACAATCAAAAAGAAACAACTGTGCAGAGAAAAGACAACAGAATTATCCCACATCCTTACATAATCTGACTCCCTTAGCTCATTCAACCCAACAGACATACACACACACACACACACACACACACCCCTTTGGATGCTGTGGATGGGATGCTAAGTGCTAAGTGTTTTCCCATAAGCCACTGGGAAATGAATAAATGAACGGGACGTGATGTCTGAACTGTTTTGCACACATTGCCATGAAAACACATTTGGTCTCTGCTGCCTTAGAATTAACAGTAAAAATAAATAATACATAGGGAGTGGGAAAGAAACTAAACTCTGCAAGCGTCAAGCACATCTGCTGAAGAAGATTAAATTAATATTGACAAAATATACCCCAAATTGTTGGGGTATTCCTTTAAATTCGAAAAATGGCTTCAGCCCCGTGACCTTCTGAGTGGATAACATTAGTCCGAGTGGTTAACAGTAAAATGGGTATCACTATAGGTTTGTTTCAGTGTTTTTAGACAATGTCCTTGCTTTCATTTAGATATCCCTCTGCTCAAAGAGCTGTGTTTTCAGACATGCAGCCATGTGCCTGAACCTCAATTATTACAGGTTTCTGACCATGTCACCTTTAACCAATAAGATATTTATTAGTCAACTGTATCATTATAATAATGTGTATTCCCTTCGTTTTGAGTTGTATGGCTCTCGGGCTGCAGCATGGATGTCTACCAATGATCATCTTGTCCAGAATTTCCTTCATCCACTGAAGAATCTGCTGTTTACTCTCAGAATGAATCCTGTTTGTCTGAACACACAGGAAGTAACAGCAAGTGTATATTTCTGTTTACATGGCGGAATGTGGCGAGGGTGACTTGTATTTACAGTTTGCTATTAATGTAAGCAGGTGTTTCTGAGCAACTGCAGTGGTGGTCTGTATAACTGTACTATCCATGTGTCTTGGGTCCATTTACACCTGGGTTTTATGCCTTTGTGCTGCATCTGGATAAAATCATACCACCCTGGATGATTATTAATGTCAGAGTGGAAATGGGCCATAAAGGGATTACATAAACTGATTGGAGAAGAGGAGAGGAGACGATCACTGGGAACGGCAATAAAGTGTGTCTCCATCCACCTGCTTTTATGCGCATTTTCAATTTGAGTATTAAAATAAAAAAAAAAGTGGGCCGGCAGTGGAGAGTAGAAAAAACATCAAAATATCACAAAAAGGTTTTTACACCTGGCTGAATTAGGAATGTTTAGTAGTGGAAGCTGATTTAGCCAATCAATCATGACATGCATGAAGCAACGTCAGTCATCAGTGAAGAAACGAAACAAGATGAAGACATCGGTGTGGACCAGTGAGAAGACCGTACGGTTTCTCAAATATATGCCATGTTTCCATTACATATTTTCCAGTGTTCAGTAGATTTGACTGGCGCTAATGCCAGCTGATTGTCTTCACTGGTTTAATGGCACCCAACCGCAGAATTAGCGACACCAGCTCTTTATCTTGACGCACCCAACTCCTAATTCTTACACAGCAGCAGCGGATGGAAACACGCAATTTTCCTCTGCTGACTTTCTGGAAATTCATTTAAAATTTGGTTGGAAACTTGGCTTGTGAGAGAACAACAACCAGACAGGCAATTGATACCATGATTTGAGTCATATGGTGTCACTCAGAAATGCACAACATCTGTCTTCCTTATGTTGACTGAAGACAAACTAAGTGATGGACGTGGAGTTAAAATAGGGATGAATATACAGATACTCAGGCTGTACAGCAGAAAGCCAGTGACACTAATTCAAAAAACTATGCTGCTAGGAAATATGATTTACCATCAAAAGGAAATAGACCTGAAACATTCACCTCTCCGAGAACTGACACCGCCTCCTCTTTTCTTCTCGCTTTCACCTTTTATACTCTAGGTTTCTTCTCCTTCTAACCAACCATGACATCAGCTAGACACTGATCTCCGCCCATGCCTGTTCAAACCATGCAATTAAAAAGGGAAGGTGGACTAACTTTGGGCTCGCATTATTTTTTTTCACCGCCATTGCTATCGGTCAGCCCGTGCTCGGCGCAACACAACAGCACCACATCAGGGGAGGTCATTGACAAACGATCAGCAACCGTGTGTTTGGCTCATCGTTCCAACGATGAAGCGTTTGTGAGGTAGGAGGTGGCTGCGACTAAAATGGCTTTTGTTTGTTGTCTGCAACACCATCTCAAGTGCATGGGGTCTGCTCAGGACCTTGATATTTTGAGAGTACGTTCTGATAGAGTGAAGTGATGCTTCTTTGATGCCCATTCATTCAGCGCGTCTGTCAAAGTAATTTGTCACATGTCAAGCAGCTAGTAGTACAGTGGCGTGCCACAGGCCAAGTATCTACCATATTTTACATTTGTGATACTTGCTTTTCTCTCACTACGATTAACGTGACCATTATGCACCAGCATACCGTGGCAAACTGCTTGAACGTCAAAACCTGTCTGGCAATAAACCTGTTTCTGATTCTGGTGTTTGACAAGCATCTTTCTGACGCACGTTAAAATGAACACACTAACAGATTAAAATATAAGAGCATGAAATTAATCACTTTAGCATTTGCCAGAGCGCTGGAGCTAGCGGTGTAAAAGCTAGCGGTTCTGTGGTCTTGACCCTCATGTTAAGCCGCAGACACTTGAGCACCTCATTAGAAGTGAATGGGCCTCGAGGTGGGAGGCTGGGCAGCCATTGAGAGGCTTAGTGGGACTCCACAGGGCCTCCTAACTGCCACTAGAGGGGAGAGAGGGAGAGAGAGATTGACAGAAAAGCTCTCTCTCTCAAAGATGAGCGAGAGATGGAGGGCTCTCCTCCCTCTCTCTCTCTCTCTCTCTCAAGGCAGGCCGAGCTGCAGTTCACTCATGGCAGTGTCTGGGCTGTCTGTGTTGGCCCTTAGTCTGGTGCTTAGAGCACTTAGTGCATGAGGATACATTCCTCAGTGAAGTCTTGCATAGCACTGCTGAGATCAACAGTTAGAAGCAATTAAAAAGCAGCCAATCATCAAAGATGTTGAATTTAACATCTCAGTGTAGACACATGTAGGCTCAGTTAATGAGGACGCTGCAGAGCCAGACAATCATTTAACAACAGAGCAATACAAAGTAGTGATTCTACATTTTAGTCAAAACTCTAACCAGACAAATTGTACTGGAGTTGTGTATTTCTGTAGGAACAAAACGTTCAAATGACAACACACCGTCTAATGGAATTAGCACATCAGATCAGGTAGAACTGATTATTGACTCAGTTTTAACCATATTTTCTTATACCATTTACACATACTGTACATATTGTGGTTATGTTTGCATAATTGAAATTTTACCAACATTGTAGCTGAAAATGTGTCTCATCCAAAGGAGGGGTCGGGGCCAAACAAACCAAAAGTACAGTTTCCACCAGGTTGCATGGGAATCTTGCTTCAGGCTGCTTCGAAATGATTGTTTCTGCTTCTGGCTTCACAAGGTCTCATTACCCGAGGTTTTCATGACAAACTTCTTCAGGCCTCTGTCATTTGTGTGAGAAATGTGGTTATGAAAGATTAAGGATAAACGGATAGTGATAATGAAAGAAGGGGCCATCGTTAAAAAAAAAAAAAAGGATGTGGAAATTAACATTTTTGTTTTTTATGTGAACATCTACCTGCCACTTTCATACTTTATCAGCATTTGACTGGTGGCTGGTGCTAATTTCCCACCCTGTTTTAATCACCAGTGGACCGCTAGTTAGGCGAAAGAACAAACTGAAGTACAACTTCACTGAAAAAAACTAACAACTACAAGTTTAGTCTATTCTACTCTATTCTGGCCTGTGTACAAGTACAGGCTATTTAGTACAGTAAGAGGGTGACTGAAGGCGTGTGCAGGCTTTCAGCATGAAGGAGAAAAAAAAAAAAAAAAATCACATTTTCATGATTGCTAATTGTATAAACCAACAGCTGAAGTCCCTATAGGAGAATAGCGGTCTATTGTGGAGACATTGATTGTGTGGGTACTGCAACAAAAATCAGCATCTCTATGCTGGTGATAAAAACGGCAGAAAAAAAAATATCCCCCCCCCCCAAAAAAAAAAATCAATTTGGCCGTTGTAGTCACTTGATGCAGGCTGAGAGGCCTCACGCAAACTGCAGATATCAAACGCAGCTGGTCTTCAAAAAGGCAGCATGGAAGGAAACAACAGTGTGATATCGGTGATATTGCGGGCATACAATTAAAATAAATATTTGCCCATATATACAGAACAGTCCAAGTCCTACAATCTTTCTTACATTATCTTGCTGTTATCACAGGAGACTGTCAGGGTGCTTCAGTCTGACCCACTCTGAACCCCTTACTGCGCACAGCTTTTAATGGGCAAGAGTGTCAGATAAGTAAGTAAACTGCACTGGAATGGACGTGGATAACCTGAGGCACCATTAATCAGTTACGATCTATACAGTAGGCCTATCTCAAGATGTTCATCTATCATGCATACCATAGACAAATATTTGAGAGGCACAATTCTATTTATTGCTATTCCAAAATCACCCCATGAAAAGACTGTTACAGGTCCCTTTTTGGTTTTGCCCCCAAACTTAAACACGAAACACAGCACTTGAGCACAATTGCCTTTGTAAGGAGCTGCAGAAGCAAACTACAGAAGAAAAAACAGAATACAGAGTCTATTTGTTTGCAGGCATTCCTGTAAACCTGTAGTCTATATTAGCACTAGGCTGTTGCAGAATAGAAATGTCAAACTCTCTCTCTCATTTCCCTTCCCTGCCTTGCACTTCCCTCTAGCCTCCATCTCGCAGTTTGCTCCACCCCTCAACCGTTTCCCCACTTTTTCACTGTCGTACCCTTCCCTTAACACTTACACCGATTCCCTTAACTCCCCAATTCCCTCACAGCCGCTCTTCTTTCTCACTCCTTCTCCTCTCTCTTTCGGTCTCTCCATCTCAGTCTGTCTCTCTGTAAAAGACACAACACACACACACACACACACACACACACACACACAAAGCTCTCATTCTTTCAGTTTGTGGCTTTTCTTTCAAAACTGAAAGCTTGCGAAGGGAAAAACGTACACCCCCACCCCTTTGCCGTGCAGCTGGGAAACTTCACCCCTACCATCTCTCTCTCTCTCACACACACACACACACCCGGTGCAGGGTCAGGAGGTCACAGACCACGCCCTGATAACCCACAAGGGGTGGAGAGCAAAAGAGGAGGCGGGAAGGAAATTAGAGATTCTCAGTCCTTCCCCACACATTTACAGACAAGTAAACATGACTGGGGTAATTCTTTCCTCAGTTCTCAGTCTACTCCATTTGTTTCCTAGCTCGTGTTCCCTCCTCTCTCCATGTATATCTGCCCCCGTCTGTCAAGGAAAAGTCAGAGGGAAAAAGCCCCCCCACAAGCACATTTTCCTTCTTTGCAGTAAGAATTTGCAAGTTAATCTGTGACATCTGTCCATGCTGTCAGAAACGGCCACAGCTAAGAGAACAGACTGGTCCTTTCTCGCAGATTTGAGATCAGAAAGACGCGAACAGTAGGTGTGAAGTGACCAATTTTCAAAATACGTGTATGTTGTTTCTGCTGGCAGGATGGCAAAGGAGGAACCAACAAACCAACCAATGGCATAACTAACTGCCCAAAGAGAAATCGCAGATGTTCTTCTCTCCCTCCAAACAAACCGCTTCTTTTCTTCTTTGTGAAGCATGAATTCCTGTCATACACACACACACACTCCCCTCCCTGTCTCCCCCTCTCTCTCTCTCCGACTACATGTATCTCTCCCTTGTCCTACCCTCCCCTTCTTCCCAGTCTTCCTGCCCCTCCTCCCCTCTTTTTCTTGCTCATGTTTTCTTTTCTTTTTTGCTATCATGGAATCGCCGCTTTCCACATGTGACTCACTTTTTCACCATCCAAAGCCAGAGACTCTGACTCTGTGTGTCCTGTCTCAGTAGATGAAGCAGCATTCCTTCAGTGGGGGCTCTTATAACCTCCAAAGGTCTCCCTCTTTCAATGTTCCCCATTGAGACATGTGTCAGCCGGCGACCTACTTCGCGATTCAAGCAACAAAAATTGGGAGGCTAATTATTCATCCCCTCTGTTTGAGTTTTGCTTCTGAGAGCTATTCCTAAGACAAACCCTGAAGGAATAAAAGAGACGGAGTAGGCCTTGATTGGCAACCGTACAACCCCCACCTTTTATTTGCCAAGGAACTGAGCGTGCTCGCAGACATCACAGAGAGCAACCCCAAAAACAAGGGAGGAGAGAAAAAGTAAAGCACAACAAAGCCTGAAAAGAGGAGGAGTAGCAGGAGGAGGGGGAGGATGGAGAGACGGCTGGAAGAGGCGAGCGTCAGAGGAAAGAATGAATGCCAAACAAAACTTGTTGACACAGAAAAGGGGCTTGGGAGTCTTTTTAGAGCGGAGCTGGATTTGTTTTTGTTTTTTTTATTAAAATCAGATTATGAGAAGAAGCTCTCTATTAAAAAGTATCATGAAGGCTCTTGTGATTCAATAGAGGTTAAAACCTGAGTTTGATTTTTCGCTTTTCATTTCACTTTCATTTACAGTAAAGGAGTACACGCCAGTGCAGCACACAGCACAGTCATATTATTGCATCTATGGAAACGGCCAGTGGTGAAGAATATGAGCTTTGCACTCTATAAAAAAAGCAGGTTACTGTTCTTAACGATGAATATTTCTCTTCGAGTCGACCCCATGAAAAAAACCTTTCCACATTCACAGATGTGCCGCTCACTTTTTACTCACTTCCTGCCTGCTTTATTTTACCCTAATTGACCTGCGTGGCCCTCGTCTTGTTACTCTTTAACGGCTTTATTCCAACTCCTATTCACCGATTTATGACTACAAGTCATAACCGTAAAAGGCTTCCTAACAAAGCCTGTGTGGAAAGAAACTATCACATTCACCCACATTATCAGGTCAGAAACACACTTTCCTGTCTGCTCACTGGCACCTGTTCTCTGCGACTGCATTCAACACGCAGCCTGGGATGATTGGTTCAACGTGTTTGCACAGCCCTCATCATTTCTGCTGTGCATGCAGGGATCGCACTGGCACAATGCTGAGCAAGTAAAAGCAAATGCTGTAAAGCTCTTGTAACTTTGCCTGTGACGATATCACTCGATTCCCTTCTTCACTTGTTAATTTGCCATTGTATGGTATCATTATGAGGATATCAGTAGCAATGGCTGAGTAGGTGTGGTGGAGACACATGGAGAACGAGGAAGAAAAAAGGGATTATAAAAACACCCAACTACTTCCCAGATCTTAAAAAAAAAATGGATATATTATGATGAACCTGAGAACGTGTCAGTCTCAGTTCACAGTATATCCAGCTGCTCACTATCATCAATGACACCGGCCTCGATTCACTTAACAACTGCTGTTGAGATGCACTTCAGCAAAACACTTAATCCGTCACTGATTCAAGGGGGGCCATAAGTAGAAGATTATGGCAGGCACAGGATATGATAGCTATATTGTATTGTATGAGGAGGTTGCTATAAAATGCACACCTGCTCTGAAAATTTCCACTAGAAATATAAACTTTTTTTTTTCTAATGGCACATTAAAAGAATAGCTTGACATTTTGAAATATCGGTGATCTTATTTGCCTTCTTGATGAGAGTTAGATGAGAAAATCAATACCACTCTCACACCTGTGTGTTAAATATGAAGCTACAGCCGGCAGACAGTTAGCTTAGCATAAAGAAAACCAGGTGAAACAGATAACCGTCACTGTCCAAAGGTAACAAAAAACAACCTTCTACCAAAAATTCACTAAATCCGAGACCGATCTCATCGATATTTGGGAGTTTCAAAAAATCTGGTAATATATGAACAGGATCCCTTTGATTTGTTTTGTTTTTTATGAATTGTGATGTTTTACAGTTGAAAATTAACTTGTCTGAGCTCTCTGGAAGCCAAACTATGTAATGGACACTGTTTCCAAATTCCCCAAAAGGGTAGTTTGGCACTTCTGTGCTGCAAGTTCTTGTCACTTGTGGGCCAATAGATATATCTGCAATAAGCTAATATCGGCTAATATATTGGTCTAGCTCCAATTATATCTCCATCGTTTAATCTGCACAAAAACCTATGTGAAAAATGCGTTTTACAGGGAGTTATGTGCCAGACGATTTCTTGGCAGGGTGCAGTGACTTCCTGGAGTTTTGTCATCAGCCATGAGGGTTGCCAGGAAACCAGCAGAGACAAGAAATAGTTTGGCACTTAACCCCTTGCAAAACCACAACTTGTCGTGCTTAAGTGTATTTGACAAAATGTCTAATTATTCCTTTAATGAGACTTTTTAATGGTTTAGCTGAAGAGAATGTAACTGTTTAAACACCTTTCCTGAACGACATCATTGATCTCATCTGGTGCGATTCCTACAGAAGGGAAACTTCAGTTTCAATAGATAATAATTCAAACACTCATCTTGCGTAGACATAACGCTTCCTCAATGAGATACGCTAAAGGCTGCTCATGTCAGGAATTCATTCTGCTCCCGTGTTTCCTCAGTGAAAAAGAAAAACATGCAAATGTGGAATAACAATGGTTTTGGTCCAGTAATAAGGAGTCAGGTAGATCCCCAAAATAAACAGGAAATTATGTATGTACTAAGTGAGCGCCCTCGCCAGCGGATCCATGACAGTAATAACCTCAAGCTAACCTGTATTTCTGAAGCAGGTGGCAAGTGGTGAAGAGGGTTTGTCTCCACAGGCCAGATTATGAGTTCACAGCCAGACGTGGACAGATGGAGGCAGAGGTTAGCCCTCCCTCCTGCTATCTGCTACACACACACACACACACACACACACACACACACACTTGGCAACCAGTTTTTCACAGGACAATTACCTTGCGACCTCTGCCAGCCCTCACTCACACACACAAACACACGGCCAATTACGGACACACACAAGGAATGATAACAGTCACAGTTGAGCCACACACACACACAGAAACCTGTCATGGTGTGTACATACACACTGCAAAAGCCCTCCAGCTACCCAAAATATGGCAACTCTGCTCTGTTTATGAAGGGCACAGCACCCAGCTGCAGCTTTCTAACACAGAAGACAGACTGAGATTCTCTCCTACATATTTGGCTGGGATTTTTATTTTTTTGTTTAAACCCAGTGCCTGAAGTCGTGTCCAATTCACACCCTTTCTCTGTTCTGTTAATTCCATTATCTCTGATTATTTTCTCATAAACATTGCTGCTCTAATCCACTTGTTGGTCACATATCTTTGTTGCACCAGCCAGCCACTGAGCTGAGAAATGGAAATGCACGACCCAGGTTTTTAATTCAGCACTATCGCACTTGCTCTCATTTTGACTTGTAACCGCGATGGCAGCAGAAACACACTGAAGGATGCTGAAAGTCATTTTAAAGTAAGACAATGACAAAGGGGGTGGGGGCTTTACAGGTGGATGACCTGTTTGTCTGTAAATGTAAAATGATGCATTAAAAAGATGCGCTGTCTAATTATCTCTCTGCTGCCATGCTATTCAGTTAGTCAATTTTTAGATCCGTTTTTAATTAAGTATGCACATAATTTTTCGGAGACAGCATGGTTAAGACTCGCCTCTCTGGAACAACATTCACCCCCAGCTAGGATTGATTCCAGTCAGAATCTTTTTCTGCTGGATTTCCCCTACTTTGTATTCCTCTCAGCTTTGCTACAGTTTCAAGAAAGAAAAGGGAAACTCAGGGTGGTGGAGGGCTGGGAAAAAAAAAAAATATATATATATATATACACATATTTAATCTATGGGTGAGGGCAACGCGTATCTTAAATACCTTGAAAACCAATTTAATCTGATCTAATTGGGAGGCACATGGTAAATATTTCAACCATCTCAGATGAAATTCTGACCATGCAACATAGAAAAATATACCAATGCCTGCTGTGCAGTGTTAAATCGAATGCCCCTCTAACGCTTCCTCCTCCTCCTGCATTCACCTTGACCACATGCTGTTTAGGTGGCACACAGGAGCACCGCCTATGGTGTTACCAAAGTCATCAGCCCTTAGTTTTCCACTGTAGAAACTCCTAATTAGATAACGCTACACACAGACACTCCTCAGCACATCCATAATCAATCCTATTATAGTGCTCTTGTCTCATTGTGAATTGAGCATATTTGTGGGCTGACAAACCAAACTGACATTTCCATTTTAGTGATCCAGCTGATGCTTTTATCCAGAGTAATTTGTGATGAGTGCAACAGAGGAATCATTTGAAATTCATAAGTCACCAACCCACAGTAAAGGCTGTGGGCTTCAGTGCCTACACAGCTGACTGAGTTCTTATTTCTGATAAAGTACTTGTGCAAATGCAATGAAAGCTTTGTTTTGAGATATTTTAACACAATTGTTTACTATCGGAATTGAAAACAAAAAGTGGACATTGAATAAGTATTTAACTGAAAGAAAATGTTTTCCATTGCAAAATATAACTCACTGAAACAGCCGTATTGAGCATCTAACCATTACAACAGCCTATCCCACTTCCTTTGAAACTGAATAAACCTTCATTTTTTATAGTATTTGAAGCTCCAGAAATCCTGAAATGGCTGAACAAAGCAAATAGGTTATAGCTTTCTTACAACTTGCAAGCAGGTAAATAAATAGACCACAATGCGACTCAGATATAGGTTTTGAAGTTGTAACAAAGGAGAGGTAATGACTCGCACATCTAACTCAGGTGGGAAAGTCATTCCTCCACAGGGGAGGAGACAGCAAGGCCACTGCAGGGAGAGGGATAAATAATTGGACAATCGTACCAGAACAGAGAGCATGGACAGGAGTCTAGGTCATGACCTGATAGCATGAGTTTTGTTCTCAGTATGTACCGCCATGCGCATGGTGTAGGTGTAATGTGACAGGAGACATTAAGGGACACTGAGGATAATTCAGGCTGCAGCTTCACAGATGAGATACAAGAACTGAAGAAAAGTCTCAGCAATCCAGACTTACTTGAGATGAGTTTGAACAACTAGGGTAGTAATGTGGATGTGGATAGTTCGATTTGGGAGACGCGGTAGGTTCAGATCTTGGCTGTGATGTGGGGGCTCATGCCGCAGTTTGGTATCTAAGTCACTGCAGCCTTGTCAGTATTAATAGGGAGGTCTTGCACAGGTTTTGAAAAGAAAAAAAAAAGGAAAAACAGCTGCACAGCCTTGTCAAGGTTGATATTTAGGTGGAGGACAAGCATCTGACTGAAGATGTCAGGGAGGCAAGAACAGGTGAACTGAACAGCTGAGATGAAACTTTATCAGTCATCCTGTGTCATATCCTCAGCTGTCAGAGGATAGAAAGTAGAGGTAGAGTGTTGCAAGTCTCAGAGCAGCAAGAAACGCTATGTGATGTTAAGGAAGATCCAAATACTAGAGTCTATAAAGAGTTAAGGCGGTAGGCCCAGGAGTGAACCCTGGGCTACCCCAGTGGAAATGATGAGCTCTAAAAAAACAAAGCTCTCATTTATGATTTGGAAATAGTCAGATGAAGCATAATAGAAGAAAAATAGGAGGTAATAAAAAAAGATTTATTCATTCACATTTAATTTTTGATTCGTATCTGTTACAGAGGCAGAGCTCTGGAATAAGATCTGCTGGCATATCGTTAATTATATTGCTACACCTGCACTTTCCCTCCTACGACATGTCAAAATATCTGGCTTGAGGAAGGCCTACACACCTACTTCAAATAAATAATTGACCTCTTTCTCAAATGATAGTCATCGCAGAAACACGATAAATGACAGTAAAATGTTTCAGTCAAGTAGATAAATGCATTACTCTACTGAACAAGGCTGCTGCCAGTAGATGCAAAGCCACAGAGCATCAACACTGACGCTGTGTGCTCCTGTTTACATGCACAGGCCTATCGATACTTACATGTATGGATATACAAATGCTATTACTGCTAATTTAACTTCTAAATGTTAATTATAAAACATTTATATACACACACACCAGTTTTGATTCTTTCATAATATGTTCTATGGTGTTACGTTATACAGTATAGTTAAAAATAATCACCCAGTCCCAGGAACACAGAAAAGGTGTGTGAGAGAGTGAGTGAGTGCTGTGTTGACACTGCACCACACAAATTTTACGTGTTTCTGTATAAGTATGTAAATCTGATGTGTGGTATGTTACGCTCCTGTTGGATAATCCCAAGGTCCAGATCATATGTTCAGTTACACATCAACCAGTGTGTGTGTGTGTGTGCGTGTGTGCGTCTCTGTGTGTGTACACATGACTGCATTCATGCTTGCGTGTGTGTATGCGGGAGCACATTCATGTTTATGACTCATGTCCAAAATATGCCACTTTCTCTCTGGCTGTGCTTGCAACATGCCGACGCGTCAGTCTATTCAACACATTAATCCTGTTTCCTCACAAACTGACCCACACACACACACACACAGGCCGATGCCGTTTGATTTGAAGAAAGCCAGCCACCGTGTGTTGAAGGTGATGTTTAAACACTGTCATTGAACCAAAGACAATATCAGAGCATGCTCTAGTACAGTGAGAGAGGAGCAGAGAGGTAACACTAGATCATAGCTGCTCATAATGCTGGCACTATCTCAAAGGCCGATTTACTTTGACTTAACCGCTAGTGAGAAGATTCAGCACCTTCATACAATATCAAGACATTCACCGTTTGAAAAGTTCTATACTCCAGTCACACTGAAGGAGTCAGGGCTTCTTCCTCACTATAGCCACCACAATGATGAGAATTATGTACTAGATTTGGTTTTGTTCATTTCCTCTACTTGCAGCAGCGTTTGTGATGCTAAGAAACACACAACAACAACATATGAAGTCGGGGGGGGGGGGAGAGTCGGCCAATTCTGCCCCGTCACATTGGATCAGATGAGCCACTTGCTGCCACTGAAAAGTGCCTAGTTAGCAGGAAAGCCAGAGCAGGAGAGCTTGCAGCAGTGGCCAGCAGCAGCCAAGCTATAGCCAATATGAATAGGTGAAACACTTATCTTCCTCTCCTGTCTAACTGTGCAAACATATTACTCTGTTTGCATGAATAATAACCAAACATATCATTACATCTCGTGTTTTTTATTTTCTGGCAGCACCGATAGCTGGTGTTGTGTCTACCAAGCTGCATAACTGTATAGCCTTAATTTGTAACCTGAATAGCAGCTCATTTAAATAATATCTCAAAATTTGAATGACAGTGCAGCACTATGATGGGAAAGTTCTTAAAGGTGACTGCCCAACAGTTTGGTAGAGGGGCCCACACTTTGGTGTATTCCTGTGCGTCTGTTCTCAATAGAGTTCAACAGATAACGATATCCACCAGCGCACTTCATCATCAATTACAGAGCAAGATAAACGCCTGACTATTTTTCAAAGCTTTAGGTATGGCAGAGTAAAATGGATTATGCTACAATTTCAAATGTATTCTTTCTAAATAATTACCTGATACATATTTTTTCTGTGTTCCTGCCAATCAGCATCAGTCGGTCCATTCGTCCGCTCAACTCCCTGCACATCTCTCTACACCCTCCTCGGCCAGCAGAACGTAATTTACCCCTAATCCCACCTGTTGTTGGAGCGCAGGCTCTGTGTCTAAATGTGGGACTCCTCTCAGCTTCATAGGTCACAACTCAATTTATATTGTTTGTATCTTCCTGATAGCTGCCGGCGGGCATGCTGAAAAAGAATGTAGTCCAAATACAATGAGGTTGTATTTTTCTGCAAGAATTTACTTGTTTAATTAGGGACTTTTCTGAGCCGGTGTATTTGTCCCGCTCCCAATCCTGGTGTCTAACCTCACTCGGCCCTTTTAATTTGCGTTATCAAAAATTGTAATTAAAGCGCTTCTTCGTCTTGCAAAATTGTATGGTCACTCTTTTTCTTGATGCTGTGGAAGGGCTATTGGGCAACATCACCTTCTCACAAGGCAAACATATGTTCTGGAAACTGCTGCTGGCAGACAGCACTCTGAGCCGTCTAGCCAGCTAATTTAAAACATGCCAATCCACATCGCTTTAGTATTTGCTATTATGACTCGAAACTTAATTACCCTGCTGATTTTTCACAGTGAACAAGCCGACAGCTTTGGCCGTTCTAAGAATAAAAACACATGCAGGGCGGCTGTGGCTCAGGACGTAGAGCGGGTTGTCTTTTAATCCCAGGAGCGGAGGTTCGATCCTCCTGTCCACATGTCAAAGTGTCCTTGGGCAAGACACTGAAGTTGCTCCCGGCGGAAGCCAGCACCTTGCACGGCAGCTACGTCGCCATCGGCGTGTGAAAGGGCGAATGAGACCAATCTCTAAAAGTGCTTTGGGCACCACTAAAGTTAAAAAGCGCTAAATAAGTGAAGTCTATTTACCATCTATTTCTTTCATGGAGCTGGCATGTATTAGCAACAAAAGTAGTTCAGTTGTTACATATCAAACCTTCTGATTTGATCAACAGACAACAATGAACAGCAACTGATGCAGGTTGTTAAATTCTATATATTGCAGGAGATTGGGGGCAGACGGACTGCGAGTACTTTTAGTTGTAAGGAGAAGGAGGTCAGAGGGAAACTTAATACTTTACATTGTCAAGAGTCTGCTGCTGCATTTAGCAGATGTTTTGAATGTAAACGTAACCTCTCAATGTAAATTCAGAACCATTTTTAGCCATAAACCAAAGAACAAATGTGTCTCTCTCTGCCGCAGCTCCCACAGATGAAAATATAAAAACTGAAACCTGACTGATGCAAATGCTGGAGTCAAACTGAAGGTTTTCGTTGCAGCATTGCAGGTCTGCTTTTATATCCAGCATCTGAGGTTCGCTCTTGATGTGTTGTGACACTTTCTGAAAACAATGCAGCGCCATCATGCATCACAACAATGACTTTTTTTTTTATGCGACGGACCAGGTCGGCACAAAGGAACAAACCAGTGAGGAACTGTGTGAGAAAAAAATTAATAAATAAATAAATCACACGAGGAACAGACTGACACAGGTGAGAGAGGAAGGAGTCAAGGTGACATGAGGGAGTGAGAGAATGGCAGGAAAGAGTAATCTAACACATAAAACATTCCCACAGTGACTAGAAAGTCAGGTGAAGCTCTTTAAGACTTGGTGAAACACAGATATTCTCTGTGTTACAACCGATTCTAATTTGGAAGAAATCCAACTTCACTGTAATTAACAATTATCAACTCCTGCTCACACCCCGAGTGCTATTTTCAGTGCTTAATAGGAGTTATACAGGGAGACCTGTGAGATTATACGAGCAGGAGTAAAGTCTTATTATCATAATTGTATGCAGCATGTGTGTGCGCGAATGTCTGTATGTCTGTTACAGAATAATCCTCCTCAAGAGTCCCTCCACACTAACACAAACTCTCCATAACTGGCCAGTACGATGTTAACTCGCACGTAACACTGATGCTAAAAGACAAACAATACCAGCCTTTGGAGTCAAAGAGAGGGCCGTATTTCAAGAATTTATTTATCTATCGTTAAGATTGATTATCAAGTCATTTCTCAAAACAAAAAAACTCAAACATTTGAAGGTCCTAGCTTGTCAACATGAGAATTAGACACGATTTAAAGATTTGATGACACCAGAGTGTGATGGGCATTTTTCACAGCTTTCTAATTAATCGGCAAATTACTCAATTACAGAAGTTACTATTAGCCCTGAATGGGACGTGCAAGAAATCCCAGCAGTAAAAGTGACAAATTTTAAAATTCTTTTAAACTCTATTCCTCCAAAAAATCCTGACTTGTCTTTGACTAACTGATTATTGTTCTGTGCAAATGCTTTAGAATTGAGACTTGGAGACAAATATCTAATTTACACTCATGAGCTGCACAGATGTATAAACAACACTAAATCATTAAGTCTTCACTCCTTCAATCCTAAATGTTGCTGCTCAAAGGGAGACATAATTGACGGTTTAGGCTGCCATTAACATCTTTCAAACCGGTGAGCTAAATGTTCTTACTGCTACATACTCGGTGTATGGCTTCTGGTAATGCATTTTTTGCTCTTGATCTTGAATTCCTTTCCACTACAAACTCACCACACTGACTCTGCGCGGTTTTGTCATCACTATCATGGTTCTTTTAAGATCAGTGAGCGCTACACAATAAACGATCAACAAGGCCACATCATGTCAGAGTTGGATGACGTTACTATATCTTAGCGTGTATTAGTGACGCAAACAAAACTCAATTGAAATGTACAGTGTATCTTTCTCTACTACACGTGCTTGTGTAGTGCGAGTAAAGGGCTCTCCCCAACAGCAGTAAAAAGCTGTCAAATATCTACTGCAGTGCCTGAAAGGCCTTTTCACATCAAGTCAGCTTTAATAGGTAACTGAGGACTGAATTTCTCGCTATCGCTTCAACCTCTCCATCCAATATTCCTGTATTTTTTTTTTTTTTCCTGTCTGTTGTTCTGCTAAACCAAACCCAATATAATCCCTCTCCTGTTTCCTCCTCTCCCTGTCTTCCCGAGGCTTAGTCGATATGTTAGACTTCTACACACGTGCGTGCTGAGATAATGAAAATGTTTCTATAAATAGGGACAATAGTGCTGACAGTGGCACTCTCTCAAGTGCAATATCTTTTCACTAACACTCACAACCACAGGCATTCACACTCACTGGAAACACTGGCATGAAAAATCTACTCTATTGCTGTGTGCTTCATCATAGTGATAGTCCTGAAGCAGCATGCAAAACGCTTGATTTGCAAAGAAAACACATTTCAGATATGCACTATATGGGGCTCAAATATAGGACTCCACACACACCAGATCAATGGGCCCTACACATCTTAAACAAACAGCACGCAGCTTGAATCTGCAGCAGACTAAACAGCTTAAATCTGCATAATACTGAACCCTGCTCTCTGTTAGACAATGCAGCTCGTGTATAACATTCAGACATTATGCTACACCATAAACCTCAAATTTATTTGCCACTTATGCAACTGAAAGTCATGTTGTACATCACACAACACATATTTCAAATAACTTCTCAGTCAGTTTTTTAAAAAATAGACCTGCTAGAACCGCAAGGCGACTATATTCCACGTAACCATGCTGCAGGCTATATAGCTCAACACAACATAATAAAGAGCAACAATAAAAGTATACAATCTGTAGAAGCCTATAACCTAAACTTTCAGAGCGTCAACGAAAGAGCGATGAGAACGGGGAAAAATAATTGAGACGGATCGAACAGAGAGGCCCCATCCTTCATCTCTTTCTCACCTTCCAGCTCATGATGAATGACATCGGAGAGGTTGGGCTCTTCGCCCCACCAAAAGATCCACAGCTCCTTGGCGTCGGGCTTGATCTTGCGTCGCCATACGCACAGCAGGTTGGCCTGCACGCAGCGCATAAAGCTGCGCAGAACCGGGTCGTCCTGGGCCGGGGCCGAGATCACCGGGCCGTACTCCCCGCCACTGCGGAAGCCGTAGCAACGCCATTTAATGCCCGTCAACTCCGCCTGCGAGAGGAGAGAGAGAGAATAATGATTAAAGCAACAGTCCATTAAACAACCTTAAAATCTGTAATGAAGCATTGCTATTATGTGCAGTGACTAATAAAGTAATTTCACTCCGTCTTCAGCTCAAATATGGTTAGAAGTAACGTAAATGCTGTAACAATTGATTGTTACAGCATTATCAGTGAATCAACTAACAGAAAATTAATCAGCAATCAAATTTGATAATCCATTAAGTCATTTTTAAACAAAAAACACCAAATATTCTCTCGTCCAGCTTCTCCAACGTGAGCATTTGCTGCTTTCCTCAGTTTTATACGATTGTGAAATTAAATATCTTTGGGTTTGTTACTGTTGGTCTGACATCTGAAATCATCACCTTGGACTCTGGGAAATAGCGATGGGAATTTGTCTCTATTTCATGACATTTTATAGACCAAACAATTAACAGATTAGTCAAGAAAAAAATCGGCAGGTTAATCGAGACTGAAGATAATTGTTCATATGTCAGATGTAAATGCATATTAAGAATTGCTATTCAAGAAGCATGTAAAGCATTTGAAATTGTAGCATATCCTGTATTTACGTGTTTAAAAGACATTTTTATTTTTACCAGTATGTATCGTTTTATGTGTTTGCAGTCTTAATTGCATTGCGTTAACAGTGAAGTATTATACATCAATGGACACAGATTTCTTTCACATGAAAAAGAGCGTCAGACAATATTGATTCGACCAATAACTGCACAGTCCAATAACTGTCCAATTACGTTCCATTTTCCCTGACGTCCTGTAGATGTTTAAGTGCATTTAACGTCCCACTTTTGCGCAGTTATAACCTTATTTAACTGACGCCTTCACTCGCTGCCGCTGATGCTGTAAAGACGCCATAAAGTGTGTGTAACAATTGCGGAGAGAAGAGGTGGAGTGTGACAGCGAGACATAAAGGATGGCCTTGAGTGAAATACAGAGAATGAACTACTACAGGAGAGACTGAAATATAGACGGTGCCACAAAGAGTGAGAGACACGGAGGGAAGAGGAAATAGTGTCAGGGTCAATGGTTGGAGCCTGGCCCAGCAACTGACATCTTCTCCATTTAATCTAATGGGATGAAAGGTGTTTGTGTGGCCTGCTGCAGGCCTGCGCGTGGAGGCTCTCTGCCGTGACGCGTTTAGTGACGGGTCAGTAAAAGAGGCAAACGTCTCCTTCCAGCAGAGCCAGAGAGACACTAAACATGCACGTTATTTCAGTTTAGATATAAGCAAACACATCAGTGACCCTTTGGAAACTTTTTCTTTTATGTTTGTTTGTGTCTACGTGTTTGTATTTGTGCATGAATGAGTCAAACGCACAAAAGGCATTGCATTGTTGAAGAGGCCACGCTGCCCTCCTCTTATGTGTTCACCCAGCTGTGAGGATCATGTTTGGCACACTGGCTCAGGCGCCGAGACATCCAAGACCAGCTGAGAGGAAGAAGCAGGAGAATGCCGACCCATCTTAACACAGAGACAGGTAGAACGGAGCAGCTCAAAGAAAATTAAAGCCTGCAGTGTCTTTGAGTTGGATGATGAAGAAAAGGCGGCTCCATAGCTTTGATGACTGTACTGAGAGGGATCGAGGAAGCTTGTGTGTGTGTGTTTTTATAGTGTGTGTAGCAGGGATGTGTCCAAATCAAACCTAAAATCCAGCCCTGCTTTTGAGGAAGTCTGTGTTTGTACTAAAAAGCATGTACTATATACACATGATCTTTTACACAACACGCACTGCAGCATTATGAGCGAGGAGCAGACTGAGGTATGCGCATGACACCCCCCCCCCCCGCGAACATAATGACTGCAGAACGCACCCTTAATTACAAGCACGGCCCTCCTGTAACGACAGTTTGTGCAATGGGAGATATAAACATTGTCGCTGTGATAAGTCAAGCCCTTAAATTGGCAATGACAAGGTCAAAGATGCCGTCTCTCCCAAAGCAAAGAGGGAGACATCTGCTTGCGCTGCCTTGTCACTCCGAGTCAAAAGTTCCTCCACTGTTTGACACGGCTGTCTGCTGCTGCTGAATCGGGAGCCAAGGAGAGGAGGGTAAGTAAAATGTCAGAAAATACATTCACAATAAAAAGGCATGCCACTTGTTTGCTTGATAAGGCAGCACAGCCTCTCTGGTGAATTGACTGTTAAAGATCACTTTCAGACATGTTTTAAGACATAGAAAAGATACTCTTCTTGGAATAAAAATGTGTTGTTTTTGCACCAAAAAAACAAAAAGCTAACAAGTCTAATGCAGCCATAGTAGTGGCTCTGTGAGGCTGTGAGCTCAGGCACAGGGATGCTTTGAGCTAAATGCCAACATGTGTACGATGACAATAGTCATCACCAGCTTGTGTTAAAAGCATACGTACAGCTGAGGCTCATCATTTTGCAGGTATTAAGTCATAAACCAAGGTTATGGACAAATTGAAATTTTGACTCGATAATGAAGCTAGAGGAAAGAGTCATGGGATCAACAAAATCAGTAGGATTAATTCTCTGGGGAACATGAAATCCTAAATTTCACAGCAATCTACCCTACGTGTATTGAGATATACAAGTCTGGACCAAATACCAACCCAAGAACAAATCTGCATGCATTCCTTTTTTCATTTAAAAAGTGTTTAACTACTGGAGTTTTATGTCTCCTACTTCAATGACAAGTCTCAGTTCTCAGCGTGTGCACACTGGAGGCTTTCCGCATCACACTTCTGTTGCATACCATCGGCTTACAAGCTAGTTGTGAGATTTAAGGTGAGCGCAGAGAAGCTTTCCCCCTTCAAAAGCAGATGACCGTTAAATCTGCCTTCTAGTGTCAAACTGCACAGACATCATTCTGCACAGGTCAAACACACGAGTGCAGTAACAATGACTAAAACACATTTTTGAGTGGAAGTAGGCTTTTAAGGCAAAATCTGTTCACTTTTTAGGGCAGACATATGGCTTATGGTGTAATATTTCTCCGACAACACATGCTTGCAGGTGAAATATTGCAATAAACATTCAGAGGCTGCACTGTGTCTTTCCTGAGCCTAAAACACAGGTGCTGTGTATTTGCTGGCCATGTGTATAGCACTAACTCGACACCCTGCGGAACACCTCTGGAGGATAAGCTGCAGCACGTTTGCAGGAAGAGGAACAGGGCTACGGTCACATGATGCGAACACATGCCTGCACACAAACACTGAACACACACAGCAGCTGTGATGATGTGCAGACCAGAAGTGCTCAAAAACACTGGCATGCACCAGGAGGCAGACATATTTTCCAACTTATGTGCAGTTGTTTTTCAGTGATGACAGCTGAGATCTACCGGTGTTTCTGAGCTGTATGTGCACATGCATCTGTGTGTGTGTGTTATAGAGCTGTATGAAGGTGAGGGCTACACTCTCACACACACGTCAATTTCTCAGCAAACTTCACGAAATCAGCCCTGTGAAGTCACAACAATAGCAGCAAGACAGCCAATTCTTCCATTTGCATGAATACATTATCACTTGTAACACATAAGAGAAATCAGAGAAAACCTGTCAAGCTTGTCGAGCCATTGTCTCCGCAACTTCTGTGACAAATCAGTATTGTGAGTAAACTCCTTTCACACAAATTAAAATAATTTGTAGCTATAGTTCTATCATTGTTAGTCATTAAAGAACCGGGGGTGAACGTTGCTGAAGTGCACACTTTAAAGCGAGATTGCATAGATAGAATAGATTTAGTGTGCATGCGTTCGCTAATCTGAAGAGAAATTACACCACGCACTGGCTGTAGAAGTAGTATTTTAGTTGGTATATGAAGCAAAATTGCAAAAACATGTTGTAATAGAGAGGGTTAGTCCTTTTGTCAGCTGTGAAGATGTAATGTGGTAGCGTGTTTTTTGTGGCACAGTCAATCTATATAGCAGGCGAAGTGCAGAGCGAAGATGAATCCAAAGCAGCAAATTTCTCGCCATTGCTCCTTCAGAGTACGAAAGAGCAAATCAAACATACTAGGCAGCAGTCAACCGTCTATTTAAAAAAAATACCACAGGGGTAAAAAAGAAAAAAAGAAGAAAAAAAAAAGGCAACGAGGTCAACGGAAAAGACGGTGGATTTAGTTTCACTGTCAATAAAGCCAGCACTCCTCCAAGCCCCTTGTTCTGTAGGTTAGCTGGTTCAATTTCTGATTGAGTGCAGGACCAAAAACAAGAGCTTTTTCCTTCCGTTGCTAAGACAGACCAAAGCTTTGACCTTACCCTGACCTCTATTATCTTTCTCGTCTCTGCTCTCCCTCTCATCTCTCTCTCACTGTCACGGATGCCTTTTGAATACACCCAGGAGTATCTCACGCTATCCCTCTCGTCTTTTTTTGTTATCCCTCCCTTTATGTCCTTTTCTTTGTCTAATAAACAGAGAAAAGATAACAGCTAACCAGGATATTTGTGTTAGCGCAGAGGCGGTTGGTAGTAGTCTATTAAAATCCTGCACTGAAACCTAAACTTAAAAGCAGGGAGTTAAACAGTGACTTCCTGAATATAGGGTGAACCGAGGCCACGCTTGGAAAACATAATCTGTATCTCAACCCGAGGTCATCCTCAGTGCACCACACACACGTGCTTGTAATCGAAAGAAAATATGGAAGTCAGAACTTTCGTCTTTAACGTTGCTCAAACAGAAAGTACTAAAGTGTAAACCATGTATCTTAAACAGAAAAGAAGATCCCACTTCCAGATATTCAAAAGCTTTGACATACTGCAGGTGTTAACGACTGACGCGTTCATATACTGTAGTATATACTGTATATTGTTTAAAGCCCAGGAGCTTTACAATGCAGAGGAAACCTCTGTTACTTAAGATAGCAGAGCTGAGCAGAAAACACACTTGACATGCGCGTTGTGGCAATGCTTCTGCAGACTGAAAATATTTTGCGGGACCTTTTGAATGGACCTCTTGAATTTCCCAACATGCAGCTGAATGTGTGTTTATGTTGCACTTCCAAGAAGGAACGCGCACACAGACATGCACACGCAGACAAGACTCTGCAGCCAGCATTTTAATGGCAGCTTATTTAAACACGAGTCTGTACTTGTTGAGCTTCCTTTCGCGACAAATGACCTTTAATAAAAATTCAACGTATGCATGAAGCAAACTACAGGAGCATTCATTAAAAATGCATGCGTGTACAGAAGAAGTTAAGAAACAAAAATCAAAGCAATATGTAGTAGGCAGATGCATGAGCTTTATTGGGGACACTCCTCTATCAGAACTGCAGCTGAATGTCAACACTTGCATCAAAGTGGAGAGGTGCCTGCAGTGCTCTATCAAAGCAAACAAGAACGTCGTCTAGGAGAGATGCCACTTCTTTAGGAATCTCACAACAGCGTAAGAGCCTCGCAGTCTGATAGTCTGACAAAGGAGGCACTTTAGGCAATTGAGAGACAGCTCGTATCAGCAGTTTTACCTACTCTGGCACAAGCGAAACACTTATTCTGTCAGAGTGGCATAGCTTTCTCATCAACGTCAAATCTGTTCAGACGCTTGACAAGCTGCCAATATTTGGGGCGTGTTCAGATCGCTTGTTATGCATGCAAGTCTTTAGATGAGGCTCGATGTCTGACACATGCAACACTATCCATCTCTCTTTCATTTTGGTGTCAAAGAACGGGGGACATTTAATTATTTAAAACAGACAATGGGAGAGAATTGACCCAATGCAACTTATGTGACGTTTCAGCAGCAACACTATGAGTTACAAAAGCTACATTTGTTTTTATTCTAGTTATGGTCTGCATGTTTCACCAATAGCCATTCAATAGATTTACATTCTGTAGAAATATTGTAGCTTTCCTCGTTAGTGACAGAGTCTGCGTGATTCAAATTGCCTACCTATAAATACATACAATACATGTATGTAATCCAGAATTACTGTTTGTAATTTTATCTCATTGATATCAGCCTCACTGTTTACTGTTCCCTCTTTCACAGTCGTCAGTGAGTTGCTGTTAATGCTAACTGAACATATAATGAGGCAGTTTAATAAAAAAACATTTTTTTAAATCAGGTGTGAAAAATAAAGACAAAGACGATGAAAGGAGGGTGGCTGTGCTGCTCAGTCAGCGGTGAGAAGTCACCGGCTAGAAGAGCAAGTGGCAGAAATCAGAACAGGCAACGACTCCCCCATCATCAATTAACCCGCTGAAATCAAATTAACCCACAAGGAGTAGCGCTCCCCTCTGGCATCTTACACCGCAAATGAAGAGCGATGCACATTACTGCACTTGTGAGGGAGCGAGAGCGACACAAAAGCACCAAACAGGTGTAGATGGAAGGCCTCTGGGGCTGCAGACACTAAAACAGATGCTTTTCCGTTGCCTTCTGCCGCCACCTTTACAAGTCCCTGCAAAACAAGGGACCGTCATTTGATCTGCGTTCTGCTGTAGCATCCAGCCCTGGGAGGTGCGCAAGCCAAGCGACCTAATTAGAGCAGTGAGAGTCCCCAGGGCTGAGTGACGGATAGACCTGCCAATCATGCGGCAGAATGCCTCCATCAAGGCATGGCTTCTCACCTGACACAAAGAGAGGTGGGAGGCGACAGCAGTGGAGGACCAATGAAGACAGCGAGACGTTGTGTACAGTGGCGCTGCCGCATCTAAAAAGGGCTGACAACATCCCCAGCCATTTGGCAAATACAACAACACAAAGCTGCAGCGTCAGGCTGCTGTTAAAGCGTTATGGGACAGGCTAAAGCAGTGGCCCTGCTTAGCCTAAATTATTAACGTGCAAATAAATAAACCAGTCTCTGCTTTACTTGTGTCTCTGGTGTAAGTTAATTAACCGTGACAAGCCACGGGGAGGGAGAAACGAGCGAAAGACACAGACAAAGGACAGAAAAACTGAGAATCACAAAGAAGGAAAAAACAGAAGGCCGGGAGAAAAGTAAAAACAGTTGCTAGGCAACATACAACATCTATAGGAATGCAGCAAGGTATTCAATTTTTGAGATTTCTGTCTCCAGGGTTACAGAGGAAATATAAGAACTTCTGTGCTCCCTTACTTTAAAAGAATCACAAAAGGAGAGTACTGTACGTCTCTGTGTGTCGTTTGCTCCCTTACAGCTGGACTTCATAAACTCCAATTTGGCAGAAGATCTTATCAAGCACGTCATGCATGCGTCAGGAAAGTCCTGGGATTACCAGAAACAAGACATTTCAGTATAGGATTACTCTCTGAGTTTCTTCAGTGAGAGAATGAGAGAATTCATCCCAGTAATTGTACAATTAGCACTACATGGAGGCTTCTGAAATGTCCACAAGTAGTTAATAGTCTGATTGTGCCTGAAATTGGGCAAATGGAGCATAAGCGGTATGAAAAATATCCCATTTGGATTGTAATTTCCTGCATTGATTTTTTACACAGGGACGCTATTTCAAATAAATTGACAGCCCTGTATGAGTCAGCATGACACTTCCTTGTTTCATAAACAAGGAAGATAAACAAAATCTAAAGTTGAAAACTGGAAAGCAGTGTGTGTTTGCAGGACGTAGGCAGGGCCGGGCTATTAACTCCACCGTAGGTCACACCTGAACAGGTTTCAACCTGCAACTCACCTGGCTGCAACCTGTCGTTTGCTTACTAAGTGGGAGTGGCATCCAAAAAGAGCTTTAACACTAGAGGTCCTCAGCAATTCTGCGAACACGTTCCACACACAGTCGTGCAATCTGTCCGTCAAGGCCTCCTGTCCTGTCCAGTCACTCTTTGCAACAGATACAATGGTACCCTGGCATGTTCGTATATTTGCTAACACCACCCTGCTTAAACACTTAGCCCTATGGCTCCATGCTCACTCAGTCATGCCCGGTAAACACGCCATCAAACCTTTTGTGTCCCACTTTTATACTTGCAAAGTCAATTTATTCTATGAAGCAAGCCGGGGACTGGAATTGAGCTGTGCAAATTTTCATTAGCATCTGAAAAATCATGGGTGGCTGCCTAATTCAAGAGGAGAGAGAGAGCAACGTTTGGCAGCGCATGGAGAATCAATGCACCACAAACGGCTGTGAATCAACAGCCTGAACGTAATGCGTTTGTTCTTATCAAGTACCCGTCTGATTGGTTGCAGATAATCTCTCAATGGAACATGAACACATGATAATTAGAATTTGCAACAGCACAGCAGACAACATTAATGTTTTCTCTCTCCCCTTGTTTTGCACACCCTTTAACCTAAGTGCGCTCTAACTGCAATTGAATCCCACCCAACCATGATATTGGCAAAGCTGTCCGGCTTGCAGAAAATATTTGCCCGGTTACGAGCAGGGACCGTGCCTCTTTTTAAAAAGGAAACTCTCTTTGTGGAGATGCCTGCAGTCAGGTGAAGAGACTGCAAAACAGATTTCCCTGAGACAAAGCCCATGACTCTCGTGCAACGGCACAGAGACCAGCAGCATCACCGAACACCAGTTTGATCTACCAATCAGGCAACAGGCCTCAGAATTTGGGATCAAATCAGTGGCGGCGTAGCAACACACATTCAAAATGTAACAGATTGGAGGAAAGTGGTGTTAATCCGTAGGAGAAAACACCAGCGTTTGGGGAGAAAGATGTCACTACAAGAGACAGAACAGCTAAAAAGAAAGTACATTTACTCAATACTGTATTTAAGTACAATCCTGACTTGTACTTTACCTGAGTATTTCCATGTTCTGCTGCTTAATGCTTCTACCCCACTACATTTATTTAACAGCTGTAGTTTATAGCTATTTTCCAGATTAAGGCTTTATATGAATACTGCACACACTGTGAAAGTCTTGATTCATTGAGCTCTAAAAGTCATATTTTCTTAAAAACAAGCGAAAGAAACCCTCCGGTTGGGTGAGAGACTATCAACCTATTTCCAATGAAAATCAAACTGGTTCCATGAATTACTTAAGGCGAGTGGAATTTCTCTTGATTAGTGAAGCACGGGTAGAAATAACTCAAGACTAAATAACTAATAAATACATCCTTTTAAGATAGATTTTCTTTTCAGCACAAAACATATAAATGATCATCACCCAACAGGATTATGTAAAGTATGCAATTAGCTCCACCGCAACCTGCTTACAGGCACAGGTATCAGTGTAACAGTAAAACACATTGAAAGGGAACATTCTGCATAAGTCCTTTCACTTTTGATATCGACATGCATTTTAGTGCCTGTTTACTTTTACTTGAGCAAGATTTTGAATGGAGGCGCTTTATTTGGAACGGAGTATTTGTGCAGTGTGGTATTATTACTTTTACATGAGTAAAAGGATCTGAATGCTTCTTCCTCTCAGCATAGAAGGACAACAGTAGCAGCAGCAAACACTATGGCAACAACGTGGTTAATATCAGTCTGTGTGCCAGCTAACTTTACAGCTATCACAAGCACTTCATGGCACCAGCTACTGTCCATTTCTACCAATCGTCCTTTCCCACTCAGCCTTCTGCCGCCTTGCACACATGCAGGAACACCAGTGGGCGCCGAGAATAGAACACAGCTGGCACTGCAGAGCCTACATATTTCACACTCGAGCCACCGTGCTCCAAAACACTCCTGCCCAATATCCCGTCCCATTTCCAACTCCAGGACCAGCAGTGGTTCCCTCCCTCCCCGTCTGCCTTTGAACCGTTCTTCACCTCTGTGGCAGGGCCCCGACAAGCCTACTGCTCAGATAAGATCCATGACTGCACTCAGGAGAATTTAGCAGAAAAGGAGATGCGTAGTGAAGAGGGGCAGAGGCACGAGGGAGGAGAGGCCCGTCTTCCTGTTCCTGTTCCCAACCCGCACCGTGCCCTTTTTCTGTCAGTGGCTCACCCATAACAATGCTTGTTCAAGCAAACTATTTAAAAAGGAACCTGCATGTCTACATCTGACATACTGAATCACACAGGTGGGCCACTGCCGGGTTAAGTCCTACTGCGATGACAAGGGATTCCCACAGCAGTGACAGGGGCAGATTAGTGGGAGGCACCACACACACAGACTCAAGGTGACGCCAGTTCTAGCTGTCAAAATTGCAAGCGAGCAGAGCCAAAAGCACAGGTTGGGCGTAGGGGGCGGACTGTTCAGTGAGAAGCAACCAGATGGAGCTGCTCCATAGGGCATGCAGCAGAAGACAGGGGGCGATGCCTTGGAAACCTGGACTGATCCACTGCTGGTGTAAGATGACTCTGCCGTGGCTTCAATGTCATCCTTTGATATCTTGATATAAACAACACCTTTATAGATATTACAGTTGAGTGTAAAGCAACGGCCACGTACAAACAGCTCGTATCGAATGCCTGCTCATATTCATGGTGATGTTTACTTATCGGATAGTTCCCGTTTTAAGATCGAGAAGATAAGCCTGGCAATATTCTGCTTACTGTCAGCAAATCCCACGACAAGACCAAAAAAACAACAATAAATTGATCCTGCCAACAACCATTGTGTGTGTAGGTTACTCTCCTGCGCTTTAGACCTCCGTCATTGTCCAAACACTACTGAAAACACATCAGTGAGCCAGACCTTTGACCCGAGTGACATGTTCCTTCATTACAATGAACACAGGCACTGATTTATTTTTGAGTCTATCCTTCATACAAATCCACAGCTGAAAATAGTTCACTATTTACACTAGTGTTTGGGTTACGTTTGCTACAAACTACAGTGCCCAACTCCAATTCTTACTAAATTACGTCACCTTTTTTAAAAATAAAGGTTTATATTTGGGACCCTTTTGTTTAGGCATTTTGGTCTGGGGATTTTTATTGGAATTAGACTATCACATTATTGCCAACTGTAGACTGTTCTATTAAGACAAAATACTCATTTAACTCTCACTTCTCTATATTGAAAAATATGCCATGGCAACACTGTTTCTAAATTACAGTGTTGCCATTTTTCTATGGCAATGTTTTGTTACTTAGCAACATATGCACCAGTAAAAAGATATCTCCAATATATGAGAATTAGCATACCATCGATTTATTGGTCAGGCTCTAGTTTAGACAACATTGAAGATTCTGAGAACTTTGGCTTATTTTGTTAACTGAAAAAAAACTGAAGAAAATGGGTTTTGTTTTCAAAGTGAGATACTGAAAATAATATTTTTCTGGTACCAGCACTTAAAGAAGGTACCAGCACTTGGGTATCGTGTCAGCACTGTGTTGAAAAGATTCAAACAACACCTAATATATATATATATAAAAAAAACATATATATAAAAACTCCAACTTGAGCGATTCTTTGGCTCAGCAGATGATGACTCACGCTTTCATCCAAGCGCTGCCTCTTTTTCATCCCTAAGCATCCTGGCAGTATCCACTGCCATTAATAACGAGGAAATGCAAACAGTCTATATTAAAAAAGGCACCGTCCCTGATTACCGGCTTCTTCTTACAAGGCCACGGCCACTCACCTGCCATTAATCAAGACACTGCCGTTAATGGTATTCCCTGAGCCTCATCTCTTAGCACGGTATTTTCACACAAGACAGTAGCATCGTTATAATACATGCAAGATCTCTATTGGAATAGTTTGGCTAATGAGCGCCTCTTAGTTGATCACATTAGACCTGCACTTGAGGACACTTAATTACCAGAGTTGCGCTCCATGCAACTCTGTCAAGGGGACAGAGGAAGTGCTTTAATTAAGGTCTCTGCATTCTACTGTGTTTGTACAAGCCTGTGTCCTTGGGATGTAGGATGCATTCGCAGTCCAAACAAAGGCGATAAAACACGCGGTGTGTATGTGCATGCACACCGCAAGTGTGGGTGGAAGATTTAGTGTGTGCACGTGTGTTGCATTTGTGATACATATGTTTGTGTGAGCACGTGGGTGCTCGTGCCTGCACACACACACCGAGGCTTCCTGTGTCATGAGGCCGTTAACGGTCTCCTCCTTGCATTTCAAATTCAATCTCAGGGACTCTGGCTCGAGTCGGTGTCAGAAGAAGAAACCTGCCCAGTCCACAGAAAGATGACTGTTTTCCCTCTCTCTCATTACGGCCCTCCGTCTTTAATTTTCTCCTTTGCTCTCTCTCTCACACTCTCAATTTCTCTCTCTCTCTCTCAAATAGACTGAGGCTACCAGTCAGGAAATGCACATCAGTCATAATACTTTCCTAAAATGAAAACAGATTCTGCTGCAGCCCTCCAGTCGCGCTCTAAACTCACTCCTTCGGCTGAAAACATTCCTCCATTCCTCCATTCCTCCACTTCTCCCCTCATCCTCCTCCCCTCCTCCCTCGCCACTTTCTCCCACTTAACAAGGGTCTCGTTTGCTTTCTGTAACAGATGGATGATCACCAGCATGCAAGGCAGTTATTTTGTGGGTTGCGTGATCGTAGCGGTGTCAAGCATGTGACACCGGCCTCACAAGAGCGCATGACGGTAATCTGCTGCGCCCCCGTAAAGTCCCACGGTATTGCCACTTGTGCTTTCTAAAAAGGTACTTTCTATCGATGCAGGATGCCATAACAGCCAGCAAATAAGTGTGAGGGACGAGGTTAGTGCATGTTGGAATGCTGTTTGACAGGCTAGAGCTCGCAACGGTTAGCCACAAGACCTTTAAGTAAGTCAATATGACCTGGAGGAAGAGGTTAAGAAATATCCCACCTTAGAGGTTATATTCTTGTCATTCTCGGACCACTAAATTACCAAGTTAGGCTTGCAACTGATTCATATTACCATTAGTATATTTCTTTTATTGATTGACTGATTCATTTGTCAATAAAGTGTCAGAACATAGTAAAGAAAATACATGCCTGAATCACAGCTTCCTGGAAACAAAGCTGACATGTTCAAATTGCTGAAACAACAATGAAAACCCCAGAAGGTAGCGTATTCCATTTACCCTGACAATGCAGAGAAAAGCAGGAAATCCTCTCATTTGATAAGCTGGAACCGGTGAATGTTTGGCATATTTCCTTGACAAACAAAAAAAATCCCCAGTTATTAACAGATTGTCAAAATCTTGGCTAATCAATTAATCAACTAATTGTTTCAGCACAAAACCAAGTAAGGAGTGGTGAAAAGTGTATGCACAAAATCATAAGCAGTTGCTCATGTAAAATGCAGATTTTCATCATTCTATTCTTGGATCAATGCTCGCATTTGAGGAGATTCACTCGCATCCAGCGGTAATAGCAGCGCTTCAGCCTCCACCTCTTAAGCTTGTTGTGCACAGACGTCTCATTCGAAACATCAGGATGCAATCTGCGTCCCTCTGTCTGTCTCTTTGTGGCAGTCGTACCCTCTAACCAGGACACTTGGTGTGTCATTAGTGTGTTGTTCCGTCTTGGACACCCCTGTAGGAGCCCTGCCAGTGAGCAAACCGCTGTGGCACTAGCCAGTCATAAATATTCTCAACAAGCCAGCTGATGGATGGTCTCTTTCTCCCCCAGTCTGAAGGGGACGTTCACAGGGCCGGCACGATGGCCAACAACACCACGGCGGGTGAATGAAAGCTTTTCCCACAAAGGGAATAACCTCGATTGAGCAGCTGACAGAGACGTAGTCACTGTTTGACTGTTATGTGTCAGACTGAGAGAATTTAAGACGTCCGACGCTGGAGCGCCGGTGCTTTTATTTCGGCGTCGCTGCACAGAGATTCAAACAAGATGCTTCATTTGAACAGCCTAAGATGCTATTTCGAATCCCTTTCCCCCTTGCTTGCTCCCTTTACAGCCACAAGAACTACTGAAACGCACGAGAACGCAGGACTGCCAGTGCTTTGTTTGAAATGTCCTATATTTCTGCAAGCTGCGTGACAGCTACAGAGTTTGTTCCTCAAAATCCATACCACATGACAAAGCCTTCAGCTTTTGGCGTGACGTTTCGTGTGACGCCGCTGGTGGACACCCTGTACGATCACCTAAAAAGCCCTCAGGACCCCTATGTTGTTGTGGTTCTCAGCAGCCTGTGCCCGAGCTCAGCCTCGCATGCCTTTCCACTTGGCTGCCTGTCGTAGTATGACAGTTAACTCGCTGACTGCAGGATAAAAAGTGTGACAACACACTGCTCAATCTCAGAACCAGTTCTGCAGAAATGATACTGCCTGTGGAGTCAAAAACCCCTTTTTATTTCCAGTTAAACTGTGCGAAAGTGTTGTTTCCGCTGCGTCTTTGATACATGCTGCCTGTCAAAATCTCATTAACCTTCCGCACGTTCACACAAAATGTTCCCCAATCTTCCAGTTTATAACCTGGTGAGCCTTCTTCTCTTTTTATTTTTGCAGATCAACACATTACACTGTAATTTTCTGGCTTCAGAAATAAATACAGAGGCAGCGGTACGCCTCCTCTCCGAGGTAGTTGCTTGGCAATGCAACAGAGTTCCTGCTAGGTTTTCAGTGAAATTACTATTTTAAAAAAAAGGGGGAGGAGGATAATGGCCAGAGCGCACTGTGCTCTTGGTGGGAAAAGGAATTAGTGTTTATGCATTGTTTACCTGCTAAAGCCACGCCAAAATCTGCATGCCAAAATAAGTGCTCAGTTTGTTTTGGCAGCAAACTGCAAACTGCAAAATGTCAGATAATAAAGTGGAGTTGGTGTTGAGTTAAGCCTCTGGGCTGAGATGTCTTATTAGAACAGACTTAGTGGTGAAATATTGTGCTTTTCTCCCCCACTACTAACCAGTGTTAATGATTCCCTAATGACAACACCAGTAATTGGTTCACCTGTGCACAGCAGACACCCCCCCCCACACACACACACACACAAGTCGATCACAAGTGGCAGCATTGATACTGTACCAGAGAGAAGATGTTGGAGTGGCAGTCCTCAAGGCTTGCCCCGTTAGCCACCCAATTCGCCGTTGCAGTCATGCTCGTCCGCCGTTGGGGTGGTCAGCGCTGGGCATGTCGAAATCCTACACCGGCATCACACGCCGAGCAGGGCTGACGAGTCGGTCCCCGTACGAGTCCGCCAAACGCAAGCGGGGCTTATAACCTCACAAGAGGTCCAGGTAATAAGGCTCGAGGTCGGGCACGGGAATGGGGCGTATTCAGAGAGAAGTGTAGAACATATCCATGAAGCCCCCCCCCCCTCCTCCTCCTCCTCCTCCCTCCGGAGGATATGTAATGTTGCACTGTAAATCCAAGCGTGTGCGGGGATCAAAACATTGTTACAATCCAGGTCAGGGCGACTCCAAAGCTGATCAGTGTCAAAGGCTGAGAGCAGGCGAGCGGATCCATTTCAACCCAGGCTCAGGGGGAGATCAGCCCGCGTCCCTGCCGGGCTTTCCGCCGATAGTTTCATTATTAAAGGAGCATAATCCATGTGGAAGCGACTCCTTCTTTCTTCCACGCTGAGGTACAGCCCCCCCCCAAAAAAAATTTTTTTTAAAGAAATCACACACACACGGCGAAATTAAGAGTCCAAACTTCTTTTTAAAAAAAAAATAAAACACACAACAACAACAACAACCCCCCAACGCGTTCGCCGCTCTGCAAAACAATCAACTTAACGGCGAGACGCTCCGCGCGCTGATGCGCCACGAGCCGATAGTTTTCGAGAATCGCACGAGCTATTTATAGCTGCTCTGTCACCGCAGCCGGTCCGCCTCACGCGACACAGCCAGGAAGGTTTAATCCCTCTGTTGCTTTCGAATTATGAGAAGAAAAAAAACGTAAATTTTAAAAAAAACCGGACCGCAGACTAGGGGTCGCCCCCCCTCCCTCCTCCGCGGCAGGGCGGACAAAGTCGAGCGGGTTCCCAGTTAGCCCCTGAATCATGAGTCAAAACTCTTCAGACAAGAGACAAAAAAAAAAAAAACAAGAAACTCTTCTGGCGCTCCACCGCCAGGAAAAACGAGCAGCAGGCTTCTTCTATAGAAGGAGGTTTGAAGAGAGCAAAGAAAAAAAAAAAAAATTTCCTTCCTTCCTTTCAGTTTGATATCATTACGAAACGTCCTCTCGCGGCCACAGCAGCCTCAGTCTCGCACACACTTACACACACACACACACGAAATATCTGCTGGCTTGTTGGTTTGTTGTTTTTTTTTATTTATTGCTACAGTTCAAGCCCCGCCGACGGTCCCCGTCTGGCGCCGAACGCTGACATAAAGAATATGTTGCATGCTGCAGGATTCTTGGTTCCACGAACATTGAACAGCGCCGCCTCCTCCTCTTCTTCTTCTTCTTCTTCTTCCTCCTCCTCCTCCTCCTCGAGAAGCGATTCGATGACGGATTTAAAACCCTCACACATGTGCACGGCGTCCTCTACGGCAGCGGCCCGTCCCTCATTGTTCAGCTCGCGGAGACCGTGTCGCCGGGTCCGTGTGCGCGCAGCCCGAGCGCGTCGCGTCTGGCGGCTTCACGCGCGGCGCCGCCGTAGCGCGTCTCGTCGTCCAGCCCACCGCGCATTGTAATAATGTAATGGCGGTCGGACGGGTACCACGGCGACCCGCCTTCCCTTTGGCCAAGTTTGCCGCTCACGTGATCCAAGTGTGCGTGGGGGGGGGGGGGGTTACAGTAGCGTTTGGTGTCTATTGATAAGCGACGCTGCGCTCTTTGTTGTTAAACGCGGCTTCCGGTCATCTGTGTCCATCAGAAGTGTTTGAAGGGAGAGACGCCGCTTTATACGGTGTTTGTTTTTCCACGGCGTTACATAACGCTCTCACAACAGAGGATGTGGCAGGAATAGAGGTCACGCTGACTTGCTGAGCTCATACAGCGTTTCATAAGAGGCATCCACAGCATGCCGGTTAGTCTGACACCCACCCAACGCTGCAGTGGCCTCTAGTTATTTGAAAGGAAACTCACGGGTGTGGAATGAGACATTTAAACATTTAAACCAAGCATGTGTTGGCAAGCACCCAAATTTGTCACTGATTTCAGTTATACAGTGCAAACATATCATTTTATCCATTCCGCTCTTGTCGTTGTGTGATGCGTTGCTATATTTGCATGCATGTAGTTGGAGGATGTGTTTACACCATGTCTAAAAGTGTGCTTCAGTTGCTGTTTCTGTTCTCTGAGGCAGCAGGTTGCGAGGCTGACGAACAAAAGATTGTAAATATAACCACTGTTTCCTGAGGTAAACAGAGGAAGCCACGCAGCAGCCATTGTATCAGATATTTGTTTTGGATTTAATATATGCGATATAGGCAGTACGCCACATTTTCTTTGTGTTTGGATTACAAAGGTAACTGGGTTTGCGGTTCTAGCCCCAAACGTACTTATTCCCTTACATTTAACTTGATTCTCTTCAGACCAACAAGGGAATGTTGTCCTGGACTATTCCTTGTTAACCAAACTGCAGCAGCAATGATACAATAGTGCAGGCTACTTTAAAATGTATAAATACAATTTTAGTCATGAACAAACAGGAAAATGAATAGTCAATAGCTGCAGACCTTTGTGCGTGGATCCCCCCTCGAGGTCTTTAAAAAGATTCAATAGTTGTTTTATTCAGTCAACAAGCTTTTATATCCCTCAACCGCATTGCCCCTCACAGAAAGATAAAATGCTTCCCTCTGAAATGATTCTTGCACACCTAACCCTATCAGACTCCCTTTCCAGGGATTAATTTGGCACGTCAGTGTGACTACATGAAGATTCAGCTGTGACTATGTTAAAGACTGAGCTAATTACAGACAAGGGAGGTTTCTGCTCCCTCCCGATGGAAACACTGAGCTCAATCAGTCTACAAATAATAAGAGTGCTCTCTTGAAGTGAGATGTGGTCTTTGGTGCAGCAAGGTGGGGGTACGAAGTGTCGTCAGTGCGTCAGAGCTGCCGTATCATCTAAGGATGGTAACATAAAGGTTAGTCAGGAGAGGAAACAAATAATGTAAAAGCAGTTAATGTGCAAATACATTACTGACAACACAGGCAATGAGCTATTTGTGTGTGTCATTGTTCACCTGACTTATGTCCTTTCAAAGTAATCTCATGGCATTTGAGTGGAAAACTATTATTTAAGCACAAGAGCGAGCTCAGTCAGGTGAACACATGACACAGGATTTGTATTTTTATTTTGCAGCACTGGGAGTTCTACATTTTATCAGAGAGACGTTTAAACATCAACCCACCATCATGTGGACTGTATAAACCAATGCACCACGACAGTATGATTTTTGTTTTATAATTTATACGCTGTTCCAGGCTGAATTTCTACATGTAAGAGATTTTAATCCTAAGTGTAAATCTAACAGAGCTATTTATAGCAGCTGTATATTCCTTTTTGCTGCCATACATCTCTAGAACTGATCATCATATTGTGACATATCCAATCCATTATGCACACTTCTGATATTAATCACTTCATACAGCTTTATGTATCTGAGGAAACAGCATGCAGCTGGTACAAATTGCCACAGAGAGGGAGCCTTTAGTCCAGTGATTCCTCTTATATCTGAAAAGCAGAGGGGAGAAGAGATATGAATCAGATGGATGAGCAAGGGCTTAGCCTGGCGGTTATTGATCCCTTTGCTCCAGGAATGATCCAGAACTCATTTAGAGACCTTTTTTTTTTTTGCCCCTTTTGTTCAATACATCCTTAAAGGCTTTCAAAAAACTCTCACACACAGTTTGGCACACTTGAAGTAGAGCTGATGGGATGAGATGCTATCAGTTTGAATAAATCTATTTCAGTATGCCACAAATATCCACTCATCAGGCCCCCACTGGCTTGATCCGTGTACGAGGAGAAAAGATGCATTACTGGTCTGATTCAACATAATGTGTTAGTCTAGACAATGTGTTTAGACTTGCCTGGAATGGAGTGGATGGGTATTTGTGTGTGTGTGTGTGTGTTTAATGTGTGGCTCTGGATCTTTTCAATATACTTTCCTGTCATTGAAACTGACATGGTGCAGTAAACTATGAACATATACTCACATGGATATATGTATATTCTGGTGGCACAAGTCTTTTCGGTTCTCAAAAAGGTTTAATGGTTCTCCTGTAAATGTTTCACTGTACTAAAATTTGGTTTGTGTCCCTCTAAAACACAAATTATGCAATAAACCTATATGAATTGACTTACAGGTCAGAACTATCAAAAGACAAGAGCGATTTTCATAATGTTGCTGGTTTATTAAAGCCCCTAAAAACCTGGTTACAAATGTTAAATACTTTTCTGTAATAGCAAATATACATGATTAAAGCACCATTGCCAGGTGTAACTGTTGCATAGCTAACTGACAAAGCTAATGTTAGCTTGCCAAAATATTACCCATTTGGAGTCACGAGTAAAACATCAGACCTGACACACATCAGTAATGTTATACTAAATCACTAAAACGGTCAGCATAGTTAGATATTTGAAAGCTGCTAACTCTGACACACATATGTATCCATGTATGAATAAAACAAAATAATACCTACATTAACAAAGGATTGGCAAGTTGTTTAATATATCATTTGACCTCCTAAAACAATTATTTTCTTAATTTGTGTTACAGTTTATGATACTACAGCGACTTCCTGTTTACATAGTAAATTGCTTTTGACTGAACGGTGATACAGATGTTTCCTAGCCACCAATTTATATATTATTAAAGTCTTTACTAGCTATAGCAACACTTAAGTTTCAATGGTGCAACCTGATTTAGTCCAACACTAACTAGTAGCTGCTAAGAAGGCACACACAGCTGGTGCTACCCAGTCCAGGACTCTCTGGGTGTGGCTTGTTCAAATTTAATTGACAATGGCCAAATAAACCCACAACTGCCATCCTTTTACGCAAATGTTTCTTGATTGGCGTATGAACATACACGACATCACCCGTTTTTAACTGAGGCCCACTCAAGAAAACAGCCCCCCCACCCCAAAAAAAAATCAAAACTCTTTAATGTAAAATAACCAATACTGGCATGATCTTGTGGGGTCCAATTGCTCATAGTAAGAAGCTGATTGAGAAAAGAAGGTTTCAGGGCCTTTAAAGTATTGCAAATAGGTCATGATCAGAAACACTGGCTCTCCATGTTTTTCTAAATGTTTTGCATACAACTACAAGTGTTGGGAGTCCTCATTATTAATTTAGGTTGCGCATATTGCAAGGGATCCTGCTCGCGTGGACATCGAAAGGTGTTTTATCATTCACACCCAGAGAGGAGAGGAATGTGTTTCTTTTAAGAGCAAGCAGTAGCCTCCCAGTATCTTCATTAGTGATTGATGGATCACCATGCATTAAGTTAACACACACACACCTAGCAGCAAATTCTCTCCATAAAATCAGATGAGAGTTTCTCCTCTCTTCGCGGGCTCCACTACCTCTCTGGCATTTCCTGGAGCGCGGAGAGTCTGGCTGAGAAGAATAGATGGTGTGCATTATAATGAACATGGGCTGACAGCGCCTCATCCATCATTCCACCCAGGAAAATTATAGCAGCGCCAGAGAGTTAGAGAGAGAGAGAGAGAGAGAGAGAGAGAGAGAAAGACACACTTTAAATCACAGAACGTCTATAGGTCTAACTCTTCTCAGACTGTCATCAGCCCATCGTTGCTGTTTTTTTACTGTCCAGTCCACTTCTGATTTTGCTCTCAGAAGGAGACTGTCTGTTTATCTCCCTGTCAGTTTACTGTATAGCCACCGTAACTCTCCTAATGTATGTTACCTTCAATATGCTGGCTGTTTCCACTTATATGCTTGTTGAGAGTCGGGCTGCATTCTTTTTGTTTTTCCCCCTGTTACTGGGGAAACTATTTCGATTATCGATTAGTCTGTTGATTGTGTTTAAGATTAATCATCTATAAAATGGTAGGAGCCCAAGGTGATGTCTTCTTCTATACAACCAACAATCCAAAACCCAAAGGTATTCAATATTCAATTCAACGACTGAAAACAGAACAAAGCTGGAACCAGTGTTATGTCTGGCATTTTAAGGCCTATGGATGGCAATGTCAATCTGTTGGTCGTTTCAGTGACTCCACCACTTTGGTTCAGACTGAAATACCTAGACAGTGATTGAATGAATTGCCGTGAGATTTTGTACAGACGCTCATTTTCCCCAGAGGATGAACCCTAACGACTGTGGGGATCCCCTGATTTTTCCTGAAGCCCCATTTTACTGTTGGACTACTACTGGATCGATTTTGGCGCAGTCGTGGTCTCCAGAGGATGAATTGTAACAACTTCCCTTCCCTGACCTTTCATGTAGCGCCACAATCAGGTCAACATTTCATTGTGTCTAATACTTTGGTTTATGACCAAATACCTGCAAAATTAACTCAACGCTAAACTCAGTTTTGCTCACTTACGCTACAATATCACATATTTTAATATGTTGCTCTTTTCTTTTGTCTGTTCTGCCAAGTGATGATAGATGTTCCCTCCCTCTGTACTGCTACTAATGACTGTAGTGTAACAGTCTGTCTGTTGGTAAAGGATGCACTCAACTGACCATGATCCTCTCTCCCCTGTGAGCCCACTACACCCAGTATAATCCATCCTGATACTGGTTCTGCTCCTGTGTGATTTCATGCACATTTCTCAATGTGCCAAAGATTTGTTTCTGGGCACCAACACACAATTAAATTACACTCTTTTTGGGGCTTTTTAATGATTGTTGTTATGTCAAAGGACACACTGGAGGTGACAGAGTGCATGTGTGACTGCTCCTGTAAGTGTGTGTGCATGTGTCTGCGTCTGCCTATGCGTGCATGTTCATCTGGGATCTCAAGAGATTCACTCAAGCACTGTAAAGACTGCTGTAATGGTGTCTCCGCAGCATATTGATTTCACAATGAGCAGATGATGTCTTTGTGAGATAACTCATGTTATCTCATAACAACAGAAGATGAAGAATCATATGGTATGTTATCTGATTCAGAATTTATGTCAAGCTGTCAAACTCACTGGTGCACAGATCACATGTCTGCAACAGACGAGGGTGATGTCGACAGATATGCTGTAACTACTAAATCAAGTGCAAGATGGGAAACATATTATAGATTCTAATTTAAATTGCAAATAGAAGCTTAAAGTTGTGCAGCGTAGGAGATAGCCTGAAGGTTAGAACAAGGCTTTTAACCCCCTGTTGCCCCCAGTAAACCGCCTCTGTGGCCACTATAGAAACTGGTTGTATTGCATATTTCAACCTGCAAGAAGAAAAATATAGCCCAAGCCATGTGCTGCACTTTCATGTAGAAATATTACCACAGATAGTGTGCTTTAAGTGACCAGCCAGCATTTCCACTTGGCTGCACCCTCTGATGCCACCTGAACAGAATTCAGTAAGAGCCTTCAAGCTCCTCATACATAATGTATCGCTGAGGGTCTGCTCAGTTTTCCTGTTCTCCTAATTCATTTCACAAAGAGAGAGAGAGAGGGAGAGCGAGCGAGTGCTGTCAGCCTACAGAGCACACAGCCTGTATCACACTGTACACCGTCTAATCAGGAATTGCCACTGACAGTTTCTTTGTTCAAACAAGCGCTGTCATGTTGCTTTTATGTTTGGCTTGAATCCATATTAAGCCAATACATATTGATCCACAAGAATCGGAAACAAGTCTTGGTATCATTCTGTCAATATAAAGGTCCTGATTTGCTGATGTATACTGTAATCTGTGGTTGCAAAAATGACTGGTTGTTTTGCTATAACATCATCTAACTTATTTTTATATGTCTTTTGTGCTGATGATTATACTGTTTGACCCTGCATATGTAGCTTATATATTGTATTTATTGTCTTTTGACATGATTCAATTAACTGTATGAGTATGTTGTTTGCTGTGATTTTCTATTTTCTACTATTTAAAAATAAATCACTAACTACAATACCAGTAATGTGCTAATTCTACCCCCTTCCAGAGTAAAGAACTTGATCAAATCAGCATAACAGCGTATGCCGGCATACTCCTCCATGCTCTTTGTCTTCACGTTTCAGAGACAGAAACTGATATTTATTAGTTTAATGCTCAGTGACACGGCTCTGGCCTTGCCATTCATTTTTTATGTTGCCTTCCCTTATTTCTTTTGTGGCGTGATTTGATGTGCTCTGATTGTCTTTTGTTTCTTTTTTGCTCACAGCATAAAATCATTCATGAAAATCAATCCAAACATGGCACACTCTTCTGTTTCTCAAAATGTAGCCTTCTGCTGACCTCAATAAATCGACCAGTGAGCGTCAAACATTTCTGTTAGTGCCCTTAAAGTGGCCTTTCCACAAACATAGTCCATCACTAAAGGTGGCACTGGGAGCTGTGTGTGCATGTGTGTGTGTGTGTGTGTGTGAGAGAGAGAAAGGATCAAGAGCATTGTTGTAACCATCATTGTAGCGTAATAGAATTATGGCCCATTGCACATTACTAATGACTGTGTCTGATCATTTTAGTTTATGTTATTTTAAGGCGAAGGATCGAATGAAAGAACAAATCAAGAAGTCAAATGAAATTATGTCTAGTTGTCTAGTAGTTTGTGAGATGTGAGTAATGATATTTGGCCATGCTAGCAGCATAACTCTCTAGTTACGACAATGTCGGTCGGTCGGTTCTCTGCTGTGGTCTGAAATATCTCAACGAGTGTAGAGATTGCCATGAAATTCCATACAGATATCCACGTGCCCAGAAGATGATGACTTTGGTGATGCTCTAACTTTTGGTAAAAGTTTTCCATTATCCTGTGAAGTATCTCAACATCCACAGGATGGAATGGCACCACATTTTATACAGACATGATTCATGGTTCCCAGAGGATGAATCCTACTGACTTAGGTGATCCCTTAATTTTTCCTCTAGCGCCATACACAAATTTGAGTTTGTCCAGTAATTTGTTTTATGAATAAAAACCTGCACATCTAATGACATTCCCTTCAGCCTCAGCTGTACTTTGTGTTTATTGCTAAGCAGTGGACAGGTAGCATGCTAACACATTAAAAACTAAGTTGGTGAACATGGTAAACATTATATCTGCTTAACATCAGCATGTTAGCATGCTGACAAGCATCTCTTTGCCCCACAGGGCAGCTAGCGTGACTGTAGACTCTTCTTTCCAACTATGCATGCATTTTCTATACCCGATAATATGTCCGGTGCAGGGTTGGTTCTGTTCAGCCCCCTACAACTATGGTGGGATAGGTCCTCGAGGTTGGAACGTTCAAGCATGCACTGGGCACGACTCCTCTCCATTGCCCAGTATCCTATTGTAACTTCTGCCAGTGTAAGTTCTTCCGTCAGCCAAGGACCTCTGCACCAAGGGCCACATTATTACCTAATAACTTACCTACAGTGTTTATTCGACAGCCACTGCTTTACCTCCTATTCACCTGCTGCTGCAGTTTTTGTATAGACTTCTCGAGTATCCTGAGGCAGCAGATATTATCTGATTTCAATTTGTAATCTTCACACAGCACAAAAGCAGTGAAGAAATCAGAGCTCTGTTTGCTCTATTGAATCACCTTTTAGCACCTGTTCCTTTAGCAGGTCAGATGCCTGTGAAGGGGCAGGTGCTTGAGCAAAACAATAGAGAAATAAGAATTAGAGCCAAGAAAGCGCCCACCCCCACATTGTTATAAAATGTAGAAGCCCTCATTGCCAATACTGGATTACATTTTGTTTGGTAATATAAAATGTTGAGCAGCATAGAAGGGGCTTCACATGTAAATCTATTACTCTGAACACACAGGGGCTAAATTAATCATTGTAATATTAGCAAATCAAAACAAGGCCACTCAAACAAGAGCTCCATTTTCAAACCAAGCCCCTCCACTTTGTACTTATATGGACCTTACAGCAAGAATAGAGGATTGCAATGGACATTATGAAAATAAATGAAGGCATTACGTGACTTTCTCTGTTCAAGACATATTTTAATGGAACAGAATAATGCATACAAGGTCAGACAAACCCCAGGAAAAATCATTTTAACACAAAACCAGATACGTATACGGACAAATACAACAAAATGTGTACTTTCTTGTGCAGCTTCTCTATATATGACATGATGCATTAGGCAGACTTTATATTTTATTGGACTCATGCTCAGTTTATTTTCATTAATAGACATAATCCAGTTTTTTGTTACCTTGTGAAAAGAAAATGTAATTCCATTTGATTATATTGTGGCAACTATCTAACAAATGTTTTATTTTTCAATTACATTATGCTCTAATGTAATTACACACCTTTTGCAAATCATGACTTGACCCAGCATGTGCAGAGAAGTTTAGGGATTTTGAATCTGAAGTTTTTTTTAATCTGAAATGCACACATTGCAAACTACAATGTAACCCTACAAATTGTATATAAAATAAGGCAAGAGTGACAGGTATTTATGTTTGCTTGTCCTGAGTGAAGGCTTGTTTTTCCTGCATCTGGCTGTGTAGATATCAGTGTGGGTTGTGGGGGTGGAGGCAATTGAAAGCCTGGGAATTCCTGGGGACAAAAAAAAAAAAAGAAAAAAAGAAAAAAGTGAGACGAGTGAGAAGGAGAGAGAGAGGTCTTTTGGCCACTTGTGGCCTTCACAACCCGGGCACAAATCATAGAGGGACATGGCAATCTGAGTGACAGATGAACAATGGTCCCATTTTCCACCCTCCTGTGAACAGACCCATCCATCACAGGAGGGGAGATTAATTCAATTCATCAGCTTTTTGTCTCCTTGGGCCCCCTAATGCCACCTGATATTGCTCAAGGGGGACCCATGTTTGTGGATTTGATCTGAGCTCGCTTGCTTGACACTGAATTAAAACATTACTCTTTGCAGTACACTGGTTTTGCCAACAGCCTGCCTACCAATTCAGCCATAACTCTGATCAAGATGAATTTCCAAAGGCAAACAAACTGGAGTTTGCAAAGTGAGAAGAGCTTTGGTGATACAGGTCTTGTAAACATTTCATAGAAAAGCCTTTAATAAAAAAGCTGAATCACCTCTGTAGGGATTCACCTTTTACTCAAATTTTCCTCAAGACACAGAAGACAGAAGCCTTTAGGCCTATTAGACACTGTCAAAGGATATTCACACAATGAACCAGCTATGGCTCAACAAGTCTGGGTAGTTTTCTCTGTTGGCCAACAAAAGGATATGCTTTAAATAGCTACACAAGCATAGCAGAAATATTAGTGGAAATTGTCCAGAGATCCAACGTTCATCTGTGATAATTAATCCAAAGTTACATTTTAAAGTTAGGCTCTCAAACACATTAAGGATCTAAACCCTAACATGTTGGAGATGTGACATTTATGCTTATAATCCCAGATCAGTGAGCCAACCCACTGGTGTCACATTTAAAGAAAAAAATAAAAGTATAAACTTCCTGTATAGCAATACAGGTCTATCCAGTGTGGACAGGTGGAGCATGGCACAAACACAATGTTTGGGATGACCTCTAGTGGTCATTAGAGTAACTGAAGAGGATTTGTCTGAAATAAAAGGTTGCCTTAAAGACAAGCAGTTTACTGAAAGTCAAACCAATACCCAACCTGTTCTAATTTAAAGACCTACAAAATGTCTTAAAATTCCAGGTTTGAGGAAAAAGGTTAGAGGATTGCAGAAGTGAAAGCATCACTTCTTATACAGTATGTAAAGAATACACATCTGATCTTTAAGAGTAAACAAATGGGAAATGGACTTCATTTATACTTTAACAGTACCCCAAGCACTTTACATATTTGACCTCATTTAGTCATTTACACCCCCCCGAGGCAAAGCTGCCATGCAAGGTGCTGGCCTCCATCAGGAGCAACCGAGGGTTCAGAGTCTTCCCCAATGACACTTCAAGATGTGGACAGAGGAAGCCGAGGGACAAACTAACAAACTGGAGTTTTGGGCTGCAAAGAAGTACCCAAAGATGCAAGTAAAGTAGAATATATATTTAACCACATCTTAAGTACAACTCTTAATACACTGATATACAGAGGAGTATACCAGTTTCTGTAAATACAAATTTCCATTACTTAAATTATTTTCCTTCAATTATTTCCCCCCAAGCAGTCATCTTGAAAGCTTGGGCTGAAGAACCAGAAGCTGCTCATCAGGAAACAACCAGACTTCCAATTCCTTGTCTGAGATAATTGCAGTAAAAGAGAAGCTGTAGTTTAAAGTTGGTTTTTAAAGTTCCCTTAAGATTTACAGACCAATTTCCATTCACTCAGTTAGCCTCACACACACAGCTGTCAACAATGAACCAGAAATTACAAAATGAAACTTCTTGACAATGGTTTCTACACAAAGCTCACTTTATTTTAAGAATAATCCCCCTTCTGAGGCCGATAGTGAATCCTGCCTCCTCTCCAGACGCACAGATAGTAGGCCATGCACAAAAAGCCCGCTAGGCACACCAGCAGGATGACTCCTACTAGGACGATCTTCCACACTGCAGAAACTTGTACTTCATCTGAATCTATCAGGAAACAAAATAAGAGCGCTCTGTTGATGTAGTCTGAAATGCTCAATTTTAACAAAATCAACAATGGTGAAGGCTATTGAGATGTTGGAGGCATGATGCGCTGGATAATATATGCATTACTGTTACCAGCCCACCATGTTCCTTCAGAGTATATGGCTCTGGAGTTGTCAGCAAGTTCTGGACCTCCGGCGTTGCCACCTCAACATCTTCTGGTGGGCTCTCGGGCCATACACTCTCCTCTGCTAGTCCATCAGTGTCCTCGTACTGTGGATTCTCATCAGCGATAATCCATTGGCCGTGGATGTATCGAGGAATGCCTGTAAACGTTCATATGTCAGGAGTGTGGTACAGAGGGAAGACGGGTGCAGACATTTCGGCAAAATCCTTCACAAATTTAACCACACTGATCAAAGCTGAAGGCAACAAGAGGAATTTTACAAGTTTCTTCTTACTTTTCTGACCAGCTGATGTGGCCAAAACAGCCAAGAAGACAAGATTAAGACCAAACATGACTGTAGCTGAAAGTGGTTGGACTTCCTTAGCCTTTTATGTGGGCACCTCATATATGGGATTGGCATCAGCTGTGGCCTCCTGACTCAATCAAGATTAAATACTGCAACTGGGCTCTCAAATCAGCTGTTCTGATGTGCTTTTGAGTCCTTACATTTCATTGGCTAAACCGCCCCTTGAATTAGACCTCTTTCATTTTAGAGTGACAATAGGCTGCTCAGGAAGTGGAAACTGTGCCTGCACAGGAGCAGGTTGTTATGCTGCAACTTGCAGAAAGGTGCTCTTATAGGAAGGCTGTGGTGCAGAACTGTGTTTAGATAATGCTTCGCTATTCTTCACAATACTGAGCTGTCAGTCATTATTTCCCAAAGGTACAAAGTGGTTCTTTATTTGTTATCAATATTTGAACTGTAAAAAGATTAGAACTGCAGGAATGATGAAAAGAAAAGACTTTACAAGGACTTGTGATGTAACTGTATAATTTATTTATGAAACAGGCCAATGGTGTTTTACACTGTGGTTTGTGATGTTTGAAAGAAAATCCACACGTCATTTCATCATTTATTTCACTGATGTTTTACAAGTTTTTTCTCTATTGTTCCAGAAGTTGTTACAGAATAGAAGGGACTGCTGAGTGTTGGGTGTCCATTGTAATGGATGGAGCATCAGCAGTTGCTTTCACATTCCCCCCCTGTGAACTACAGTAAACGGAACAGTTAGAGGTTTGACATGTTTTTTTTCTTTTCCAGTTAAGGCTGAAAATGTGACTCATAAAACCCACTTCCTAACAGACTGCCACATAAAAAAAAAAACATTGAAAATGTTCAAACAAGTAACTAGTCCTTGTCATTTGCAGGATGCAACAATAAAAACAGAATGAAGTTGAGTACAATCTAAAATGTTAAAATTGAATATGAATATATATTATATATGCTTTTTTTCAGCGCAGATATTTTGACACGTCACAGCAGGAAAAGCAGTTACTATGCGCCATTAGTAACTGGCATGGCTTAGTGGGACACTTAAAGAAACTATATGTGGACTTTGGCACCTTATTTACACATCTGCTTTTCCTGCTCAAAGTCAAATTGTCTGATGTAACAAAGGTCTGTACCCTTACGCTCGCACAAGGTAAAAGGCAGCTCTGTGCTCAAGTGAATGAAAACAGCAGATACTGCACACGCTGGAGCCTCGAGCATGTGCGTTTCAATCATTTAAAATGCCAATAAAAAAACAAGTGCGGTTTAAGTGCCATTGTGACCTTATATGGTTATTAAATAGGGTTGCATCACTACTCAGTATCAGCAAGTAGAAACATGGTAATTGTTGCATCCCAGGTTTTCAACTTTTCTTTCAGCATCTCTTGCCAAGACACAAACATTAAATGTAAGTTATTGCTAAAATGGTACACTGGTATATATGGACACAATAACTGGCAATGCCCAATACAGTATGTTCCTCTTTGTTTTAGGGACAGCTCATCCACATTTGGAGTTTGAGAAGCTCTCGTATGTACACGACGACTTCTTTCCCTTGCATAGTTCAGCACGAGATACAGTATATTGCTCCTTAAAAAAAAAGCATTGGAAGTAATAGACATACAGTACATGTATACTTCTAAAATAATCCCTTAAATTCTTTTCTGCATAGGTACGACACTGACCGCCACATGTATTTGAGAAGTTCAACACTAAATTTAATGTACTAGATGGAAATCGCTACTCTTCAGCATTGAGGAGGAAATCCTGTTAAAATTGTACACCCAAGGCTTAAAGCGCATTTGGACGATGTGGATTTGGATTTGTATGATATTTTAAAGTCTGATGGGTTCATCTGTTTTTCAGCTCCAATTGCGCGCTTCATACCATAACGTCTCCGATTCATCTGGAGCCAAGTGGAGTCAAAACAAGCTCAACTCCTGATGCTGGAAAGGTCGTTTTAAACAGGCACGTCTAACATTTCCAGACTGAAGAGGTTACCGTACAGTAAGATTGTCTGACTGCAAACCTAATGACCAACATTTTCGATATCGGTGAGAAATAATTAAAATACTTGTGAGGGTCACTACTTGATAGTTTGTTAGTGCGAGTATTCTTAGAACCATATACCACACAAAATGTACTGTAACCATGGTGTAAAAAAAATGCTCCCAGTGCAATCCTTTGCTCCCATGACCAACAATATGGTGGAAAGGTCTGTTCCAAGTAATAGACATCTTTGTTTCAGAAATAAATGGTAAAACAATTGAAAACAAATTTTAATTAAGAGGGACATTATGGTTCAGTGGCTTGCTGGTCTGTCATTACAGTGCCGCTGAATATGGCTAATAAACACAGAAAGTGTGGATTTGTATTTAATCCATGACATCTGGACATGAGGTAACCTTCTGTAAGGAGGATCACAGGACACTGTATCCCCCCGCTGAAGAAGCAGGATTTTACTGTGTCATGTGGAATATTTGTGCATTTTGTTTTTTCATACCGTTAGATTCCTCTCTAAACATTTTTTGGTGTCCCTACCCAGATTGCCCCGAGAGGTTATCGTTTGATTTTTTACAATTCTGAAATAATAATCTATTTTATTATATGTATCTTTGACTAAATGTAGAGTCTTGGTCCATGAAGTTCTTCTTCACACTTCTTCAGTGCTTGACAGTGGTGGATAACTAGCACAGGTCTACACAGACTGGACTGGTCTCTACCCAGGAGAGGACCATTTGTCCTGCATGAGCCGGCCTCATTTGTGCTTCTCTTCCTCTTTGTAGACCTTCCGAAGGCTCGAATCCAGCAGAAAATCCACTGACCTATAAAAAGGTACAGAAAGTAGAAACACTGTGACGTTGGGACACATATAATACAGCATTTCTGAATCCAATGAATAAAAGCAGAAGTGATCTATGAAAACTTCCACTTTAGAGGGAAGCTGTTTGTGCTCAGCAATAGTGGCTGATTTTGTCCTTGTTTGTGGCACCATAACTTTGTCACGTGACTTTCATTCCCATTGGTGGTAAGACCGGCATCCTATTTCACTAGCCGAGAATGAAAAGTGAGTTTATGTTTCATGAAAAAGTTTGAGAATGTTAAAAAAGAAGCCAGTGTAATTATTTGTACTACCAGCGAACAGCTGCTAATCATGCCTGAGCAGCCTAATCCTTGAAATCAAATCTTACATAGCAGGCAACCTCTATATTCCACACGCATGCAAAGAAACAAATACAGTTGTGCCAACCTGTCTATAGGAGTAATGATGAAGGGGATTGTAGAGAGGCCTATAGCTGTGGTGGTCCACTTGCGGACGGGCAGGGGCCACTTGGTGGTTCTGCCCAGCAGGTATAGTGACGCAGCACACACACGGTTGATAGTGAAGCCCGGGATGATCACAGAGGCGAGGGCCTGCCACACAAATGTGTCCACCACTGCCACCGCTACCCGTGTTGTCTTCCCTGGGTTGTCCCCGTGGGCCTTGAGGAACAGATGGAGGATCAGAAAATGAGGGTAGTCACGGCAGGTTTTCAAACACAGCGGATAATACACAAAATAATCTAATAATTTATTCATAATGACCTGAATTTCTAGTCAGTTTCTATTTGATCCTCTAAGACAGTCCTGAAGCAGTAAAGGTATCCAGCAAGTCACAAGAAAAATAGCAAAGATTAGAGGAAAGTCTTTATGTAGAAGAAATATTTTTTCCTATTTCTGTTAATGCACCTTGTGACCTCTCAGATTTCTCTTGTAATGATCCCCATGTTGGGAACCACTGTATTTAATATTTATTTTTACCTCTTTCTCATTACACAGTAATGGAAATTTGACCAATAACATAATTATTAATCAAGCTAATACATACAAATGATCATTTCTTACCACGGCTGCTTTCTTCCCTTTGTCCACAGCATCAGCAGTAACGTACGTAGTGGCCACAGCATAGCTGCCCCATACAAAAGTCAATGGTACCAAAGCACGAAAAGCCTCCCCGACCTCATTGGCATAGCCTGTGGGCAAACATACATACACGAAGATGAGACTTTAACTTTCTTAGTCTCCTCAAAATGCATCATAACCTTAGTTAGCCACCCTGCTAACAGGTGCTATGCCTCTGGTCTATAAGAAGAAAAAAAAAGAAGAAATTATTCAGTTGTGACTAGGCATTGCATTAAATATTGAAAGGTTTTTTTCAGTGAAGTCACATCTGGGAGCAGTCCAGGATTAGATTGTAGTGGCTCGCAATTCCAGTACATATATCCTGAAACATACTAATAAAGCTCCACTTTATCTCATTGTGAAAATGGAGAGCAACATTTGGAAAATGATGCAGTGACCAATCCACAAGGGTTGAATGACTCGAACACCTTTGATCTGTTGTGAATATACATGATAAAGCATAAACAGAATACAATTCAAAAACAGATAATATGGTTACAATTTTGCCATCACAGATCTCTCATTAACAAGTCACCTGTGCCGTATGCCACAGTACATGTAAATCACTGGTTAACTCCAGTCACACGGGAAGTCTTATCTTTGGTTCAGTGACGACAGAAACTATCAGAGCGCGTTGAAGTCAAATTCTGCTGCTCGTCTTCTAGCTCTGGTACTGCCGGCAAAACGGAGGCTGCCGTGCTGCAGAAAGCACTTACTGTACATCAGCCATGTCACAGCCAATGAAACACTGTCTTTGGCTAAATAAAGAAGGAAAGGTCACTGGACGTCTATGGCTCACCTTGGGTGCCTGTAGTAAGTTTGTCATGATGATGCACTTATTTATCCCATTCCACTTTCATTCCACTAAAGCCAGCTAGAATTCTTCTGCTTCTGAAACTTCACCATCCCTACTGAAAGTTTAAATTGGCTTCTGCTAAACCACACCTCTGGCTTACGTTTCATACTATGTAATTTCCTTTGCGGTGTACGTAGGTGCCTGTAATGAGTGTGTAGACGCCCGCATCACTCATTTATGAACGTGCTCCCTTGCGTTGTTGTTAGACATCTTCGAGGCGACCCTCCTCAAAAATAAAGCATGTTAACACGCATTTCAGTGTCGTTCCATATCAAATCTCCCTGATGTGTTAACGCACCATTTTCTGTCATGTTAACGCACCATTTTCGAACCACCTACTGGCGAGTGCAAGATGTGTAACGCAGAAACAAAGAACTACATTTTTAAACACGTCATTTCACTCACATTTGTCCCTAAAAATAGATATGTGCGAACCGGAAAAGTCATTTGTTGAGTTTTTTCACTCTTTCACTAGATACTAGTGTCTTCCACTTCCATAGTCCTTCACTGGGTTTTCACATCATAAGCGGACAGAAGGAGAAGGAGCAAACACAAATGCACAGGCAGTATAAATAGGTTGGATTTTTTTTTACATTGTTTATTAATAAACTGTGTTACTTGGAACATTTCTCACTGTTCTCCTACATTTTTTGATTTAGGAGCACATGTACTCCTTGGGGGAAACAAGATAGCATAGAGCCCTGCAGTGCAGTACACACTTGGACTTTGCTTGATTAACACATCAAATTCATAAGTTTCGGAGTTTTTATTCTCCACTTCAGGCAATCAAATCAGGACATAGTGAGGAACCTGATCAGATTCAGATTACAGATTTCTATTTAAATTTATTTAATCCTCATAACTACTTAATGGATTATCAAAACAGCAAAGATTTTTATCTACTAAAATAATCGCTGTATTCTTTAGCGTGAATGATTCATGAATGATTTAAATCTCATACAACAGCAGCACTGAGTGCTTGAAATGAACAAATGGTGCTATCGTAGTTCAAGTACACATAATATATTACAATAACATTTGAAAAGGAGTTATATAATTGTCATATAATAGTTATTTCAGCTCTTATAGTCAGCAGTAGCCAAATACTACAACAACTACTTTAAACTCAAAAAATGAATCATTGTCTGCCCTGTTTAGGACTGAGGAACACCCCAACGATGATTGTGTATTTCAAACTCTGCACTGCCTACATTCAGGGCACTTTCTCGTGAAAAGGAGAGAGAGGCTAATTCTGCACATCATAACAAAAATCTGTGTGCAATAAGTGCACACAATTCCAACTTTGAGTTTGAGTAACATTTAGTTGCTATTTGTATCAAACCCAAAATCCCGATCAAGAAAATGCGTGCATCTCAGATGGAGGCACTACACATTCTTGCTTCACAATACTTCAAAGAACAAGAGAACAAGAACTTGAAGCTGCGTTAAAGCTGGGTGTGAAGTGGTACCGTGAAACATATCCGTTTAGATATGACATACTCGTGATTTTTTTTTAACCTCAAACAGTGAAAACTGGAAAATTAAAAACAGAATTTACAGAAGAAATGAAAATGTGAGCCTAAAAGTTGTTGCTCATGTCCCTACATGTTGGGATAGGCCTTTTGCACAGGCTGCTTGGTGAAAGCGACAGCAAAGTAGCTACTGGATCTGGAGCTCCAGAAGCACTTGTGAGCACAAGGTGATAAGAGGTGTACTGGTACAATAAAACACGATAACAAGAAGAGTCCAGATAAGATAATCTTCCAGCAAGGCAGTTAGTTAATAATAAATTATGCCATGCCCTGCCATAGTAGGCTGGGGTCCAATTCTGACCTGTGAGCAAAGGCTTCACATTATTGTGATCCACTATTTGCCCTGAGCCCAGCAGGACACAAAGGTGTGTGTGTGTGTGTGTTCACAAGATGTTGAAGGTAGGAGAAACAGAAACAAAAGAGATGAGGAATGACAGAGAGAGCAAGGTGAGGGCAAGGTCTGGAGGCGTGGATGGTCAGTGATAAAAGAGACATTCGGGGATTTATTATTATTGGAGTTATTTCCAATAACAATGACTGGCAGGTAAAAGGAGAAAAATAAAGATGAACTGTCTGCTCAACAACCGTATCCAGGCTCTGATCTACAGCTCACCACTTCTGCTGCATTATTTATCGTCAGTGGACTTTGAACAAGACCCAGACTATCACATGACCTTGAAATTAACTATATCTATATGACACTACCCAATCCTATCGATCTCTAATATTACCAATAATTAGCCTGCTGTATATATCCACCAAACAAACTTTGGCCTAAAGGAGGCTTTTAGAGCCATCAGGCTGGTGGGCCCACTCATACATAAAGTTAGAGTGTTCAACATGTCTGTAGCAGTAGTAGTGAACTCCTCAAGACAGACAGCTGCATGGCTGCAATGACTGGATTTTCCTGCTCGCTCAGTTGGATAAAATAGCCACGTTTCAGGTTAAATCAAGTCTTTGTTGCATAACTTCTAAGACAGTTTTTCCATAGTAGTAAAAAATAATCATTTCCAGACATGCTATAGAATTCTGGGGAATCCAGTGCTGGGAAGAAATAATTCTTTGCTAAATTTACAGAGACGTGACATTTAAGGAAAAATTTCAAGCGCTTAGTATTATATTAATATAAGATATTAATATCTAAAAAGGATAAGAATAAATGCAACATGAAATTTGACAACGCCTAAGTTAAAAAGGAGCTTTCCATTTATAATATCCACAAGTTGCCCGATTATTTTCAAACTCTTTATGGCGCCCCGCTAGTTTAAAGACATGGCTCATATTCAAACCACAACCACGCAAATATTAGAAACCGATGTGGAAACACTTGTAAAAATTCTGACTACATGCATGTCAATGTAGAGCTACAGATACAAGACATGTGACTGCACAGGCAGGATTAACTGATCGGGATTGTTATGCAGGGGATAAACTGATTCGCATGACACCACGTGGTCGTGGCTGGCCAATGGAAAGTGTGGAAGAGCAGGGGATTAAGGCATGTTCACCAGGGGCCTGCACAGTGGGAACTGCTGCAGCATGAATGCCCTTCCTCAGCACGCAGCTCATTGGGCGATGGTGTAACCGATCGTGCGAACGACCCTGATGTTTCAATTAGAGGACGGCAAGGAAGACGGGCACTGATGCGAAGCTGTACCTGCTACAGTGATGGGGTTTCACTTTCCAATCTGGCCACGCCAATAACGCGACTTGGAAAACGACCACCTTTAGTGAGAAAGAGCTGAGCTACAGACTAATCTAACGCAATAGGTAGCAGGTAGCGTTACATACGGTACGGTGATAACGGCAACAAAAGGTCCATCAAGAGTCGAGTTTGCTATAGGGTACATACAATTATAACAGAGCAGTTAGCCAGCTATGCTAACCTTTAGCTAGCTAGCGCACAGCTCCGGGGTCACCGCGGCTCCAGTGAGACGTTAACGTTGCCTCTCTGCGCTGTTTGTTTGTTACGGTCTGTTCAGGAAACCGAGTTGAAAATACACACAACACTTACCTAAGTAGCGGACCCATGTATCGCGATAAATGTCGACCGTTTTGCCTGGTTTTTCTTCAGTGGGATCCATGCCTTCCTGCTTTTGCTACATGCCCCCTGTGCTACAGTCCTGTATGAACTCGGTGTGAGGAGTGTAGAAAACCCGACACACGGCAGGGGCCGTGAAGGGGGCGTGATCTTCCCAGGAAAACAGCGTCCAAGTGGCTGCAGAAACATTCCCAACCCCGCAACTCCACACAGGGAGGCAGCAGACCTGCTGCTACACTACTACACTGCCCTTCATATGGGGTGTTGTGGGTTTCTTTTCCATTTCACTATTCAAAGATTACACACACACACACACACATACACTACACGAATCACTACAAAAAGGACTTTGTGTAGAAATGTCCACAAATACAGTATAATCACTAGACTAAAGACTGTTGTGTTATAAATTATTTTATAAACTTACATTTTATTGTAAGTATTTTTCATGTATGAATTTGTAAAATACTCATAAGTAAGTTCACAGTAGGACTAAAACAAAACATTTTGCTATGCGGGAATTCCTTTTTCTATATCGTGTGTTTTTTGTTTTGTTTTGTTTTTGTGCTGCTACATTATTCTTTTAGGAAATGGAAGCAAAATGTGACCAAACCACTCATATGGGCAACTGTTCTGAGGCCCCCATGCCCTCTGGGGCCGATGAAACTGAAAATGATACACAGCAAACGTGGGGTGGGGTGGGGTGGGGTGGAGTGGCATTCCAGAAGCAGAAGTACTGGTTTCTGGAGCTCTGGGCAAAATTTCATGAAGCTGCTATCTGTAGTCTACTAGCCCGCATGTAGCCTACTTGATGGATGCTTTAACTATACAATACATGCACGACGTAAGGTGTGCGGGAGGAGCCAGGAGTAAATATAGGCCAAATGGTTCAATTTCACCCCGGCCCCATATGCGTGTTCTCGAGCCATGGTGTAGGTCATGTAGGAGGTGTTGAGATTGGTAGCTGACAAAGCCCTCGGTGGAAAGACAGGTAACAGAACGAGCCTGCATGAAAGGGATTGGGAGTGGACTGGACTGTGTTCCTCAGAGCTTGGCACAACATTTTGAACAGGTGCTTTGTTACTACACAGAGCCTAGTTTTCTTATAGGCGTCTTCCACACTTGACATTCTTCTTCTTCTTCCATACACTCAGCTTCACACACCTTTTGTGCTACATCTTAAGGCAGATGTGTTATCAAATGATGAGAGAAGGTGTGTAAAAAAGGCAAAAGTACACAGTTCCCCCAAGTAATGGTCATTTATAAACCGCATTTCATTCATATAATGTGAATGTACTTGAAAGTATGTGCATAGACCACAAATACATCCTGCACTGTATGGGTTTCCCAAAGAATACCTGGATTAATATTAGGATTAGGATCATTTATTTCATTTTAATGTATTTACTCAAATGTAATAAACAGCTCATTACAGCTCTGCTGCAGTAACAATAACGGATTCCACTATAGACGTTATCTAAAGCGATTTTACAGTATATCCAATGAAAGGCGTGCGTTGTGATTGACAACCAGACGGACCAATGGTGACGAGCCATGCAACACAGTGAACCAATGGGAAGGAAGCTGACGATTTGGTGCGGATGCGTTTTGACCCACGATGGCTTCCGTCAGCAGGAACCATCACTATCGCAGGGAGTCCAAAACACCATTCAGACGGAAAATAATGCCTTTTAAATCATACTGGACTTTCGCTTTTCTTATTGTTACTGCAAGCCGGAGTTTTGCTGACGACGATCATGAAATGGAGGAGTTTCTGAAGCGGGAGTTTTCCCTCTCCAAGCCTTACCAAGGTAACGCTGCCTTGCCCGCCGCAGCAGCACGGACTCACAGCGGCAGGCTGAGCGGCGAGCGACAGATGTTTCCAGAATAATTCACTTAGCGATCAAATTGCATGTGTGCTTGAGTTCCTTCCCCTTGTGTTCGTTCTTCGGGCGGATCTTGCTGCTGTAACATTCAGCCAAACAACCACATAAACGGTCCCTATGAGCCGTATAGTACCTGTTATATTGTGCTTAGCTAAAGACCTTTGCTTGACTACTTGTCCTTGTATTTGTCTTCGCACTCAAAAGAGATAGTTTGGTGACAAACTGATGGTACCTGCCGTTTGTGTTGTCAGGTGTGGGATCCCTTGGCTCCTCCCACTGGGAGCTGATGGGGGATGCCATGGTAACCACCGAACAGGTGCGCCTCACACCTGACATGCAGAGCAGGCAGGGGGCGGTATGGAGCCGCATTGTGAGTATATACAAGCAGCGGTGCCGGTAGCGTTGCTGTCGTGTGATATGCAGGTGTTGTATTTCAGAAACGGGCTAAAACACAAAGGTTTTAGCTCATATATTCACAGCAACATTCCGGAGACACAGCATGCAGGTGAGAGGGAGGGTCCGGGCCATTACATTAAATAATATTCGATGAAGTTAAACAGACAACTGGTCATATTTAATCCAAAATATGGGAATTTCTTATTGTCTTCTCCTGTGTTTATTGCCTAGGTGTCGGAGTAAATTGTATTGTGTATTTCTGTGGCTTTATTTAACTTGTGTGTGTGTTTTCTAGCCTTGCCGTCTGAAGGACTGGGAGATGCAGGTGCACTTTAAGATTCACGGGCAAGGAAAGAAGAACCTGAACGGTGATGGCATGGCCATTTGGTACACCAAGGAACGTATGCAGAAAGGTAAACGCAATTGGACACATTGTTTACCCAATCTTTCATCTTATAGCACAGGCATCTAATTTTTATGTGCTATTTACATGCTGTCTTCTCGTTCTTTTACAGGCCCTGTGTTTGGAAACATGGACAACTTCACTGGCTTGGGTGTGTTTGTGGACACGTATCCCAATGAGGAGAAGCAGCTAGAGGTATGCGCGAGAAGCACTGCTTAGATCGCACAAGTTGTGGGAAAGCGTTGTAGGGTTTAAGGCAAGTGTGAGCCGCCATGGACAAATGCTCTTGCAAGTTTGTGTAAAAGGGCTGCCCTTGTGTTCTTTTGTGCAACCATTTGGAGACAGGCGCAGAAGAAAAGATATACTCCTCGCACACAGGTAACCCGGCTTTTGAAACATTCGATCCCAACCCAATGCCTAACCTCATCGTATAGCCTCGTTGTCTCTGCAACAATACTGTGGCAGCTTTATTTTGTCCCGGCGTGGTTGCTGTGGTCTTAATCGGAGTAACATACATTTTTAAATGGTTATAGAAATGAAAGATGGAGCACAGCATGCAACTGCATGTGACATTCAACAATACACAACAATATAGATGGTTATAAATGACAAAAGACACATAATATTTTAGATAGAAGTGGTCATGGTTTGCACAGCACTGTTAATTGTGAAAAGAAATAAATTCTTATTAACATGTTTCTGCATGATTCCATGCTTGGATTTAAAGTGTGAGCAGCCCAATAAAAATGTTTTCTGGGCAATGAAAAGTACAGTGAATAATGAGGGGCTAATTTAAATCAAGACTATTTCCTCACCTCCCTCCTGTGACCACAAGAGGATCTTCCCCTTCGTCCTGGCCATGGTCGGGAACGGCAGCATCGGCTACGACCATGAGCGGGACGGTCGTCCCACAGAGCTGGGCGGCTGCAATGCCATGGTGCGCAACCTCAAACATGACACCTTCCTCTTCATCCGATATGTCCGCCGCAGGCTCACGGTGAGCTCACTTTGATCTCTAACTTCAATGCTTAGCACACACTTCCTCATGTCCTCATTGGTCCAACCTGTTATTAGCACATGCTGGATAGACTGAGGTAATATGTAGGCAGCCTATAGTTAGAACGTGCAGGTTGCCTGAGCGTGCATGCTCTTGTGCAGCAACACCCTGTTTATGGTTACACTAAAAAATACAATAATGTAACAAGTGCAGACAGAACGGAGCTTTAAACAAACAGTTGAAGGCTCCACTGAAGCAGGTACAGGCGGGTACAGGGGAAATGATTGAGAACAGAATAATACAGATTATTTAACAAGATGGGTGCGGAGAGAAAGCAGTCCTTCAGGAGATTTCCCAGAGGAGCAAATATAAAATCTAAGATGGCTATTTTTCAACTAAGGCTTTGCAGACAGATAAACACCAAATATTACATTTCTTAGTCACCCAAGAAAAAATAGCTGACTTTATCACATAAAATGCAGAGTTGGTGTCTGGTAGTGAACATGAGATCAGAATAAATTTAAGCTTAAGAGTGTAGACAGCAACATATTTATACATTATAGATCCATTGTCCAGTTTCTGTTCCAAAAAGAATAAAACTCACAACAGTTACCTCTTTTTTTTTTCTTTCAGGTGATGATTGACATCGACGGGCAACATGAGTGGAGGGACTGCCTGGACTTACCCGGGGTGCGGCTTCCCCAAGGCTATTATTTTGGAGCTACAGCCATCACTGGAGACCTCTCAGGTAAACAGCTTGCACCGTCCCAAACAGTAACGGTGATTGACCACCACTACGTTTTGGCTTTGTGTGTTCACATTCAGTGAATTGATCCTTTAAGTAATCGCACTGTAGGCTCAGTAACGGTAGAATATACTCATTACGGCTTCAGTCACAAACACAGAAAGCTGTTTAGAACATTTTCACTTTCAGCTCATGAATCGCTGAAAACATTTGCAGACGTCTGGAACTGGACAAAGAACAAAGTCAGTGTCCCCATAATGGAAGGTCGTCTACATCAAACTACTATCCCAACCTTTGTAGATCTCAAGTAGCATTTTAACCCTTATGTTCTGCATGTTTTGCCAAATAATTAAGTTTTTCCTTATTCAACAAAAAAAAAACGTGGGGTTTAGTGCATCAATGAGAATCAAAGTAGCACTTTTGGTTAAAAAGTCTCTCTGCCTTTTGCGACAGAACTTGGTCTAACCCCCTAAACACAAGCTGTTTTTGCTTTTTTATAGCGAGTAACTTAACAGTTGACCTGCAATTTGGGATTTTGATATTTCAATGTCCAGTGACTCATGGAAATATAATCTTTTAGCTTTCACCACTTCAGTCAGATACACCCGAGTCAAAGAATGTGCTTTTTTATAGCAAATACTTGTTAGTTAGTTAGATTGGACTAAATAGGCTCTTTGGTGAATGTATGAGGCCCTTCAATCACGTACAATTACTTTGATGTGTTTGTTTTTCGTTTCACTTTCTGATTCTCAATTTATAGATAACCACGATATCATTTCCCTGAAACTCTACCAACTGACGGTGTTCCGGAGTAAAAAGGAAGAGGAAGAGGAAGAAGAGGAAATAACCATACCCAGTGTAGATAACGTTGAACTACTCAGATGTAAGACACACACACACATTAATGTGGAATTACATGAATGACTCCTCCGTCTTTCTGCCGCCTGTCACTCTTTCCTCCAACTTTGATCACCTTCGCTGTCACCCCTCCATCTGTCCTCTTTTATTTCTCATTTTCTTTCCCTCTCACTCCTCTCTTTAACTCTCCGTCCTCTCTTCCAGTGGGTCAGACCGAAGAAGGAATGAGCAGTGTAGGTATTTTCTTCACCGTGCTCTTCTCCATGTTGGGTTGCATCTTCCTCATCGTCATTGGCCTGGTGGTCTACAGCCACTGGAGCGAGAGCCGACGCAAGCGCTTCTACTGAGGAAGGGAAAAAGAAAAGCTGGCGGCGGTGAATAACTTAGTGTGGTCCGTGGACCCAGCTGCACTGAGGCGGAAGTGAGACGCTGCTGTCGGCCAGTAGAGCGCAGTAGGTTGCTTCATCCAGAGGACAACCTTATTTGGACAGGAGATGTGTCCCGTGCTACAAAAAGCCATTCTCCAACTTTGCCATTGTTAGTCACGAAGCAGCAGGCGGACTCGTTTTCACACTCTCAGCTCTCAGCTCCTGCCTGTCGCACACCAACCCGGCCTTACCACCGCCACCTCTGCACTTGTTACACAGCAGACATTTTAATTGTTACCAATTGATGCATTTGAGAACTCGATTTGTGTTTTTTCACATTTTCAGTTCACTGATGTTGATTTTATGACTTTAAGAAATATAAATATGTGCATATCCAATGTGTTCCTAACTGCAGTATACTTGAAGCGCTAACCAAATAGCACTAAAAAGTCAAACTAAAAACAATTGTTATCTTTACCGTAGCTTGTTGCTAGAGATGCTTCTTTACTTTCCTTTGCATTGGAAATCTGTGTTTTGATCATTTTGACTCTGTGTGTGTACTTTATAGTATGCAATATAGTCTCATCCTGTAGTTGTACGCATGACATTCGTTGAGGCATTTTTCGTAGACCTTCTCTTCATATTATGCGTTTACGTGAAGCACATATGGAAAACTGACCTGTCTCGTTGGCGCATGTGGCAAAGATGTGGGTGTTTTGGGGGAAATATTTAAGTCACAAAATGTTTTATTATGTGACTTATATATTATGTATTAGAGAAAATGGATCAACGTTTTAAGTTTAAGGCAGATTCTTCTAAATATATGTAAAATGGATACATTTAAATGCCAGAAAAGGACTTTGCACTGAAGGAGGGTTGAGGACGACTGAAGAGAATTTTAACGACTACTCGTTTATTGTAACCGTTTTCCCTCTCGTTGACACTTTTTCTTTGCACATTGGATACTAAATGTACCTTTTGTCTTTTTTTTGTGCTCTGAAAACACCACCGCTGTGTTTCTGTTGACTGTGTCATGCAGTGTATATTGGATTGGCCTCGGGCTGCTGCCTCCTTTGGAGCTCGGCGTCGGTCCAGCTGCGGGTGACACGGCCCCCCATCTTCTTCTATATGTCCTGGAAATGGTTCCAGGCGTCATGTCAACACCATTTCTTTATGTGGTGCTTTGTTTTCAGATGTGCAATGTGTGAGGACTGCAGTTCCTGTAGCCACTACCTTATTCATATTCTGTTGTTTGTTGCCTTTGTATGAAAACCATGTGCCGCACGTATCCATTCAGTGACCCACAAATTACATTTATAATACTAAATATTAACCATAGTTGTTCAACATTTAAAAGTTAAACTGTAATGTTTCTAGCTGAAGCACAGATGGAAAGACAAAGTGTCTGATAAACAGTGCACTTTAGAAACGTCATGATCAAACTTGAACCTTCCAGCGTGTGTGGGCAACAACAGGTTGTGCGTTAGCCTAATAGTTGGATGACGTACCATCCTTTCAATAATTTAGGCTAACTGCCTGAGGTGACTCACACAGCTGTGTGATGATCATCCACATCAATATCTCAGCTTTGTCATATGTCTAGATAGATCCCTACTTTTCTTTAGTACTCACTTTAGTTATTATTTAGTACAAATAACATACCAGGATCTTGCAAAAACCTAGTTGAGGTGAAATGGATGAAATCATATTAGGAAGTCGATCAGTCAAGTGCCAATGTTTGTTTTATTAAAAAAATAAAATACAAATGATGACTCAACGGGTACACAGCAGACTTCTTACTAAGACCCAAAGCATTTTTATCTATCATTCAGTGCTTTCATTTTTTTTCCCCACTTGACTCATTTTGGCTTGTTTAAAGTTATTATGAAGAAAGGTTCTGGTCTATGTTTGGAGATAGACGCCTGCTTACTTCTCAAAGTAGGATGTTTCATTTTGACAAAACAAAAACAAACAAAAAAAAAATAATCTGCATAACTCCACCATGGCACCCACATCTGTTTGGTATCATGTATGGTTGAGAAAAAAAGTACAGTTTGACAGAAAGAAGTTGTTTGACAGAAACAATCACACTGATCATGTTTCAAGTTCAGGGTGTTGAGGGGCCCACAAAGTATTCCTGTTTCAGCCTAATGTGTCCTGGTCTGATGCAAATGGACTGCGTTCCATATTGAGGTCTTGCATATGTATAATATATAAAAAGGTTGAACATGGTGGTGTAATAACTGTAATCAAAGGCAACAGTTATATGTTCAGTGAAAATTCATCATGATGAAAGAAAAAAAAAGAAAGCTGTTACTTAAAACAGAAAACAAAACATCAAATTAGTACGACAGAAATGAGGGATATGAAAGTTGCAAAAACACCAAAGATATCAAATTAATGAATTAATCCAACGAAAACAACATATTCAACTTTTTCCTTCCACTTACACAATTTGATAATGTGGTTTATCCATAAGTCAGGAGTAGAAAGTGTTAGTGGTTGAGGAGGCTGACAGGAAAACGCCAAAAAAAAGACTATATAAACTAGAATGGCTTTTTAAAATCAAGCTCCTCGGCTGACACTGAAGCATACATATTCACGACGTCAGTGTAGTAGCATTGCAAGTATTTTTTTTTTCTTCCCACGTTTTGTTAAAACAAATACATGTACACAGACCATCCAAAGTAGATAACAGTACAGCGCAGTGCCACACGTACTGAGAGTCATATTGCTTGTACTGGTGCCCTCAGACAAACGATGGACAAGGGGGGAAAGTGGTCGCAGCATATAACAGTAGGTTTATGGTTTTTGCATAGCCTAGTTGAGTAAAGTTCAATAGACTACAGAGATGCGTGATGCAGAAATAACATCAGGGAGACAATTGCCATGAAAGAACTGCTTTGGCTTTATGAGACTTAAAAATGTGTTAAAATACAACTCTAGCGCTGCTTTTATAAGATAGCCCTGAGAGTGGGAAACAGACCATCACAATGACACACACACCAGTGAAAACACTGATGATCTGTGTTGTATGGAGATGGCAGTGGCTTTGGTTAATTGTTGTGTCGACACTTCTGCATGGGTGGATGTGACCGCGCGGTGCAGCTGAGAGGAACAAAGCAGCTACAGCGTTGGCTGAGGTTTGTGTTACCAAGGCCGGGCTTGGTGGACGGTGGTGTCACGGTCCACAGAGAGCCAACACATGCAGCTAGTTACATAACAAAGCAGCTAACTCAATGGACGGCGGCGGGGGGGGGGATGTCACG